>PVIH01010641.1:0-73900 GCA_004025045.1 Sigmodon hispidus
AGAGGAAAAAAAAAAAAAAGTGACCAGATGTGTTGGGAGGGGGAAGAGACCTTGAATAAGGATATACAGGGATGGAAAAAAAAAAAATCAGAGGGAAAGATGAACACAAAGAAAATATAGGTGTAGCAATCTTATTTGTATGTCTACCCTTGATAAGCCATGCTTATCATTCTTATCCTCTATATAGTTATTGTTAACTCTTCCACATTTTAAATTCTTTTTACTGTGTGTGTTTTTTTTTAATAAATACAAAATAAAGGAAAAAAAAAAAGAATATTTTAGCAGTATTGGTTCACAGAAAAAAAAGTCTCAACATTTTAAATGAATATTAATATATGAGCAGCTGAATAGTGGCTAGAATTAACCCCAATCTGAAATATCCAAAAGAATGAATTAGACTACATCTGTTGATTTGTCAGAGTAAATAATTAATCAATATATAAGCAAATATAAATAATTCATTTACATATAAGTTCTCCAGAAAATTTCAGAGAGATATGGATGAGTATGCATAATTACTTTTCTGATGCACATCTTCAGGGTAAATGTAAAAAAAGAAGAGCATCAAATAAGGCAACATATTTTATAAAGCAGGAAAAAGGAAAATGATTAGGAAGTAATGTGTGATATTAAAATGTTATAATATGTATAAGTGCATTTAGGCATGTAAATGCAAAAAGTATTCACATATAAACTATATATATGAATTAAATATATATAAATTAGCACAGAAATTCATATCATTATTTCTTTTTCTAAAAATAAACTCTTATTTTCCAGCAGAAACATTTCACTTTCAAAAGCTCTGTTACAGCATATTGATCCTTTCCATTAAACCAGATCCAGATTTAGCCTTTATTATTGATTTTAGCATACAACCTTTACCCTAAAGGTTTCAGGCTAACTTTGTATACGAAAATTGTTCAATCATTAAAATAGTTTAAATACCACAGACAGTAGCTTTAGTTGTTTATAGCTGCACATGGTAATCAAAAAAATACCCTGACTCTAAATCCCAAAAGGTAGGCAAACTGATTTTCAGAGAAACTGGTCAGCAGAGAAAATTGAAACCATCCAACAGGAACTCCTTTAAATTGCTCCCACAAAACACAGAACTTACAAACTTTGGTATGTTAATACACAATGTCCTTTTCCCTCTTGTTATATTAATAGAGATATTATCTTCATAGCACAGTCACTTAATCTATAGCATGGAATTTATTCATATTTGTATTTATGTGAGGCTTGTGTTACTAATTACTACCTCAATTTCTTTTAACTAACTTTTTAACTTGATATTTACATAGCATTTGGCAGTATCAATGGTATTTAGCTATTGGTTGTAAATTAAAATATTTTTTCCCAGAGGAAAAAAAGTCTCATTATATAAAAGGACATAGGCAAATATTGTAAAGCCTAGCAAGTAAGAATCTCACAAGTCTCAAGAAGTTCCTGGAATTTACAAACCCATAAGGTATCTCATAAAGATACAGAAGCAATAACAATTGCCAGAGAAAGTTACTTTCTGACTAGCTGAGCTGCCTGCCACTGATAAGGGAGTTCCAGATACATGCTTTCATGAATCATCTCCCATCATGGAATGGGCGTTTTGATGTTTTAATTGCTATGTGGTCGGCCATAATACTTTAGGTAGATCATTTTAGGTTCGTTTGAATCAGATGCTAACATGTGTCATTGCTTATTACAGTATTTGAAATAGTAAATATATTAACTCTAATATATATGTTTCTTAAATTAGTATTATTATCATTTATGTTGCTATCAGAGACTTTAATAGTCACCAATTTAAAAAACTGCATTTTCCCAGAAGATGAATACTCATGTAAAGTAAGTCATCAACTTCATTTGCTCCAGAGCTGTTATCTGATGTCTAAGATGCCAAGGATTCCTGCCCAAGTCTTCAAGGCATCTCTGGATTCTCTCATGTCCAAGATTTCTATGCAATATGTCCACCAACCATGTTCTAAACTCTGTAGCAATTAACTTAAGAAATTGTCTATAAATTTATCCCAGGCTGTGTATTACCATTTCTTCTCATTTATCTTCTGTGATTGAAGACACATTTGTCTTAAAGTGCATTGAAATTATTCTAAGCACTATCCTTCCCATACTTTGAACTTCTTCAGCACTCAATCATGTGTTATAAACATTAGTAAATAAAAAAATTTGTCAAGTGCTTAAAAAGAGGCAAAAATCATTACTTTAAAATATTCCCGTGATCTTTAAGGGACTAAAATTTAATGCTAAACATGAGTGGGTCATGAAACTTAAGTTCAGGGAAAGTTCATTCAGACCACTAGTTTTTGTAAAGGCTTCTTGCTAGATAAACTAATTTTTCACCAGGACTACTGATTTCCACAGAGGCACTTTTACAGCTTACAGGGACATTTCTGTATTTTTGAATCCATAAAATTTTCATGTGACTGTTATTGATAGAGATTGAAATGACTGCTTTTCCAAGGGCTATTGACATTATTCATATCTGGTGCAATTTAATTATGCCTTGAACATTATATAAACAAAAAGCAGAATGTAAAACAGTGATGAAAAACAAAATATCACTAAAACAATATATCTCCTTCTTTTATACCAACAAAGATCTATAATGTTTTAAATATGAATAGTTATTACTAGATATTCCTAGTCAATATTTGTAAATAAAAATACAAGTTGCAAGTATCAACAAATGATCAAAATAAATAGCAGTTCCCATGCCTGTTTCCCCTCCTCTTTCTTCAGTTTAAACAATTTCTACTCTAAAACCACTACAATGAAGTTATACTGTGGTGATATATTTTATGTTAAATAAAATAAGCCTGGAATATCAGAGAACAGATCCACCCCACAATCCAAGAGAATCAGAGAGTGGTAACTCATGCCTTTTATTCCAGCATGAAGAAAGACCATTCATTGACCTATGCCTTTAATCTCATAACCCCAGAGACAGATCTTTCTGTGTTTCTGTGAGTTCAAGGCTAACTACCAAACAGTACTAGCTCACACCTTTAATCTTAACTCTAGAATATGATGCAGAGTTGAAACCAGAAGTGAAAAAACTGGACAAAGAAGATTTTTAAGGAGGTGTAGGTAGACAGCATGGTATTCTGTAGAAGTGACAAGCCAGGCTGAGGACTCTGGAAGACAGATTTTACCCTGAAAAATTGTCTTCTTGAGAATTGACTGTGGGTCAATTGCACAAGAAATGGGTCCTGTCACCTTCTAGATGCTCTGGCCCTGTGGTACAGTACTTCATAGTAAATGTTTTTATACCTGCAACTAGAGTTGATTATCTTTTTATTTATATCACAAACAATAAATCATTAAGTTAGGATCTTGCATTAATGAATCCAGGTACAAGTAAGTATAGAGAATTAAGGGCCTAAGATTAGTAGTGTTAGCTCCAGATATTTCTGTTATCTGCAAGGTTGGTAAACTTAGGACATACCAGTGTGTCATCTATCTGTAGCTGTCCTTGGATGTCTGAGAAATGTTTTAAATGAAATACTTTGTCTGAGAGCTCACTCTGTCTAGATATTTACTAGTAAAGATAATTGCAGGGAGAGAAGACTTTGAGTCTGCTCTGGCAAAGGAATAAAACCCCAATTTGTGAGAAGAGAGATCTTGTCTTTGTAACTGTTTCCAGCTACACAGCTAGGAGAAGTTATCCATATGCCCCCAGATGTATGGGGGAAATTGTGCCCAATAAATGATCAATCATACTGCTAAAAAGTTCCTGAGAAATGAATCCCAAGGAAATAAAAATGCGAAAGCTACAATTACATACAAGAAATCCTCTGCAGGAAACAGCTAACACATTCAAGGACAATTAACACCTGAGTTTTGATTTTACCTCCACCAGGGCCCTTGGATCTGATGGGGCAGCCTTGACAGTGCCAACTGAGTTCCTACTTTATATTTCTGCAGCTCCCAGCAATGTTTGACAAGGAATACTTTATGTGGATTTGGCCTTTCTAAAATAAGTAATATGTTTCTGATTTTCTTTAAAATATTCCACTGAGTAGCATATGTTTAGTAATGACTTTCTTTGGATGTACTATTTCTTGCCAAATCAAAGAGTCATGGGCATGAAGAAATGGATCAGAGGTTAATAACATTTGTTACTCTTGAAGAACAGCTGCATTCGATTACTAGCACCCATGTTGGGCAACTCACCAATCCCGGTAGCTGCAGTTTTATGGAACTGAATCCTCCTTCTAGCCTGTAGACACCCACACATAGCACATGAACACAGAGATAGATATATGCAAAATAAAAAAAAACAAGAAATTTTTTTTAAATCCAAAGTCATTTTAAATTATGAGAAAATATATAGTCACTAGCATCCTGAATGTTAAAAGGGGTGCTATGATTGACTAAAAGGACAGTGAAAATCAAAAAGTAAAAAAAGAAGTAAGGAAGAATAAAAGGAAGGAAGGAAGACAAACAAATAACAAATGAAAGAGAGAGAGAGAGAGAAAGAGAGAAAAGATTTCAAAACTACAATAATAGAAGGAAAGGAACAGGAAGGAAATGAGAAATAAAAAAAAAGGCATCAGCAACAATGAAAAGATCTTTTATTTACAGAATGCTTAGAGTGATGTGATATCTAGCATATTTAATGTGGTTGTTAAAAAGCAGAATATTAACCAAAAAAATTTCAAAATGTTTTAATAATTTAAGAATATATATTATGATAAGTTTTGTGGATAAAAGAATGTTCAGCCACAGAATCTATAGTAAGTCTGGGAAATAATTATGCACAGTGGCTATATTAATTGTTATTTGTATTCATGTAGTTTTTACAATGAATATTTACTATCTTGAAATGACATGATTGATACTGAAAATTAACACACTCAACACTTCTCTGGGATCTGTGTCTTATTACCAGCAACCATCCCAATGTTGGTACACTACAGCCTTAATTTCAAAATGAAAAGCTGCTCATTGGCAATGTTATATTTCTAATTTTTTGTTGTTGTTTCATTTTCCAGTTTGAGGTAGAATGGACTAAATTAAAATTGCAAGAGTGAGAGAAATGGATAGGCTCTAATCTCAGTAACTATTCAACAGCTATCTGTTCCTTACCTATTATATTATGCATCCCAGCAATAGATAGCTCTATAAAATTAGCACCCCGGTGACTCAGAAGAAGATGAGGTAGGAGTTTCCCAGCAGTTGTTACAAGGCCATGTCCCCAGGAGTGATACGCAGCTTCCCAAAGCTCATAAATGACAGTCATTAAGGACTTGCATCAGATATCCTAATAGGTGACTATTATTTTCAGAACCAAAGCAAATCCTTAATTACTGAGAACCCACAAGCACAGGCTGATTTATATTAAAACTGAAGAAGTAAGTAAACACACCCAGTCTTTGTGCTTCCTTCAGAAAAACCACAAAGTCTGTGTTAGTGCTCTCCCTCTAGGTCTTGACACTAGGATAGAGGCTGCTACTTGCCTCTGCATCTCACATACCCATCCCATCCTCTGGATTTATGTTTACAGAGGCTGGTAAGAGTATAGAGTTGCATCTATGGCAAGATAGACAGTATCTTTTCTCTAGACACAAGTGGTTATTTGCTTCTGGCATGATTCCAGAACAAGGCTTGCCACCGATTTCTTGAGCTTTATCCTTGCTTAAAATGAGAACGTGTAAGTCTAACATCAGAAAGGATTGGTATAGACATTTCTTTCTTCATCTTCATTAGATTTTTGGTTGTCTGTGTCTGTGTGCGTTTTTATTTTGTTTACTCCAAATGTTTTCCTACATTACTATACTGTCCTCTTTTCATGAATATGTCCATATTCCAATTGTCTACATAGCTGTTCCACAAGATAGCCTAGTTTTTCTGATAGAAGTAAAAACAAATCAGTTCCTTGAGGATCCTGTTTCTTTATCTTGATTGCACAAGAAGATGTAACTTCTTGACTTAGCTTAAGGTCAAATGCCTATAGAATATGAGCAGACCTTAAGAATATATTTTTCTTAGCTTGGTCCCTGTAATGTCCAGAGACATTTGTAGTTTCTTTATTTCCTCTCAACATATATGAGTAAATGTGAATTTTGACATACTGGATAATCAATATGGCAGAGCCTAGATCCTAAGCCCTGCTCAAAAGAATTCTGCGTAGAAGAGATTCCAAATCTCATTCTGCTTTAAAGACTGTAGCAAGTTTTAGCTGGTTGCATTATGTGAAATTCCTAAATAATCGATACAAATATTATCTTGGAAGAAGAATTTAAAAAATAAACTCTAAAGATTAAAGTTTTAAGTCAGAATTTAAGGGAGGGGGTTTGAGATAGTTGCTCTAAATCTACAAATATTGTGAACCTATGAAATCTTACAAACATGGCTGGGATATAGTAAGGAAGGAATGATTATCCCAAGTGGATAGAAGAATACATTGTCTTAATTAGTATTCAGACAGCCTTTTCTTTGCACTAACTATGCAGTCAAGCTTGTAAAATGAGAATATTGAGTCACCACTCCAATGTCCAGCCTCTTTTATCCCTCTTTTGATCTCCACAATCATCACACCAGGGAATGCATCCATCCCATCTCTAGCATTTTTGCTCAAGACATTATACTTTGAGATAGTTGGTGCATTAGAAACTATTACTTACAAGGTGTTAAAATTAGCTTAGAAGGTAATCTTAGCCAGGAGGTATTTGCATTTTAATGAATGAAGCTTAGTGATTGAGTGGCCTTTGAGAGGCTGAGAGAAAAGAAGAAGACTGAGGTTCTAATTTTGTAATTAAGAGTGAGAAACCTTTGGGTATAAGACTAATTGCAACAATTATATGTTGAGAACTAAATATGCAACAGACTGTGAACTAACCACTTCACATTTATTATTTTAAGGTCATTCTTTGCCCAGGAGACAAGAACAATTAAAGTTAATTTTCTAAGTAAAGAAACTGAGGCTGAGATCTCATGTTATATAGTGGTTTAAAATGAAATATGTACCTGATGATAGATAGAAATAGATGATAGATAGACAGATAATAGACACATGATACATGATGATAAATAGATAGGTACTAGATGATGGATAGATGATAAATGGAAGATATTTTTATTTTCTTTTTCCCACCAAAATTCTCTAAGTAATCCCACTTTGGCTGTCAGCACCTTAGAAGAGTTCTAGAGAGAATATTCTAGAAAAATAGATCACTCAGAAATATAATATTGAATTTAACAAAGTAATGGATGATCCTTAGACTTTCTGTTGCCTTATAATTTCACTGAGGACCCCATCCAAAAACAATGTCATTAATATGCCCATAATTTTAAATGAATTATAAGACATATCTTCAAAGAACCTACAAATATGAGTCAAACCCTGTTTGATGATTCCTAATATAGTTCTATCTTTAGTGTTTACCAGAGATCCTATTACAAGCATCAAATAGAAGTAAAATTCAAGCAATTTTCAAAGACATTTAATAATTTGAAATGATAGCTATGGTGTTTTCCTCTTCCCTCTTTCCTTCTAACTCATAAGCTAAGCCACACAAACAGGGCAAACTATTACAGATACACAGCTTGACAGTCAGCAGCATAGATGGTGACCTTCCTTTGCAGCTAAAGAATGACTGAATTTATAAACCTTTGGACTTTTCTAATATGGGGACAGACTGAGAAAGAATTCCTACAAGAAGATATATACCATGGACAAAAAAAAAAAAAAAAAAAAAAAAAAAAAAAAAAAAAAAAAAAAAAAAAAAAAAAAAAAAAAAAAAAAAAAAAAAAAAAAAAAAAAAAGACTCCAGAAACAGAAAATTAGTGGAAGAGTGGAAAAAAATCAGAAATGTTTATTTCAAATAAGATGGTATACAGGAATGTAACGGAGCATCAGGCTACATTAGTGTTTCTTCTTTTACTATTAAATGCACCAGCCTCAAGCACACAAAAGTAAGACTTATAGGGCTCTAATTCTCTTCCTCCTTGCAACTTAAAAAACTAACTGGCTTCAGCAGACAGGGGGAGAACAGCAATTGGATTTTTCAATGCCAGATTGTTAGCCCTGAAAGCATGCACACAAGCAACATTATGTGGACTCAACAGGTTACATTTAGAAATATATATGTTTATACAATGTGCACATATGCATTGAATAGAGAAAAATGAATGTTTTGGAGAGCATGGAGAGTATATGGGAGGGTGTGCAGGAAGGAAAGGAAAGGGAAAATGTCAAAATAAATTTGCAATCACAAAATTAACAACAAAAAAGAAAAAGCCACTGACAATCATATGACTAAATAATGGAGATTATTAAACCTATTTTTATATGTTAAATACATGTAAAGAGTAAACTTAGAAAACCATGCTCTTGTGAACTATTTCTCTTGTATCAAAAAAGAGTGATGGTAGCCAACATGAGTATAGAGTATTTTCAGTGAGAAAATTGTGGTTATTATTCTACTTTCTGGGAAGAAATGACACCTATATTATATGATTATGAGGCATATAAACTTGGCTGTTATGAATGCTTATAAATATACCACATAAGTTAATGTAGCCTAAAGATTACTGTAAAATCTGTCTTTCTAACCTTCACTTGGCCACAGGAATTACCATAATCTTTATCAGCATAAACTACAATAGCAGCAGAATATATCAAATGAGAATGTCACAGTCTCACTATTTGCTCAGATTTACTTAGAAAATTAGTAGCCAGAAGCCCTTTCTCCTAAGTGAGCCACCCTCATGTAACTTTTTAAATTACTCATGGCATTGAAACGCATAAATAACGTTTATAATACAGAAGTTTAATATCTTTAAGAATTGAATTTACCTTTTTCTCAGAAAAAAATGCAAAATACATCCACATAAGTAACTATAGCCCATTAAAATAGAATGTTGAAATGAAAAATGGCAAGTAGACCTTTGCAAAATATCTGCTATGTTCTGAGAATGTTAAGGGATCAAAACATTGGTAAGATAAAAAGCTTAGGAGCTGGTCAAACTTATAAAATATTTCTGAAGCCACGGAAAATCTTCCATCTGGCCATGGCTTCTATGTAAGTTTTCAGTAGAAGACGACATTGTGTGAAGGGTTGAGTTGACACCTTCAACATGGCCATTTCAGAAGCCATGCAGCTTAATCAAGCTTATTTAAGAAACTTCAGCCACTGTTAGAAGAGTCTGAATCAATTTTGGCATATAATGTTCATCCCTTAAGCTGAGAACATGGATGAGTTTGACAAATTCCAACAAAGGCATTGTGGTTGTGCAGCAGTGGACACAACAAAAGAAAAAATAGGATGAGTCATGTTTTCAGCTGTCAAAGGGTCACCTTTACCGCACATTTCCCTGGCAGTGTCTCCTCATCTTTCCACAATAGGGACAATATGTCAAGATAGTCATCCCACCATGAATTGCATTGAAATAAGTTAAAATAGTCAAACTTTCCCTGTACATAAAACAATTCTCAGATGTTTCATATCAAAATATAAATAGCGAAACTGCTTTATTCTTACATTGTCATGAAGCCTACTATAAATAATTTTGCATCTGATTCTTTTAATTTTTGAATTATATGAGCATATTTTGAAAAAAATACATATTTCTTAAACTGTCTTGAGATCAAATCATTTTTATATTTATTAGCAATCATTGTATTTTTATAATGACAATTTTACAGTAATGCCTGGAAAAATATGAAGTACAAAGAAGAAAAAGACATCCTCAGAAGAGCAACAATACTCCAAATTGATAATTTTTTGCTGTGGAAAGAAATCCTCCTGTCCAATTGTGTCACATTTCCAGTAAATAAACAACAGTTCAAAGAAATGCAAATAAACTGATTTTTCTAACTCACTGAAAAAAGTCATCAATGTATATGTTCATATCAACCTTTGTCATTCTTTGAGGAAACATCTTTTATAGATATTCTTTTGTGTTTAATTTGTTTTGTGGAATTTCCAAAACTTACTATATTTCAGTTCCTTTATTGAATAAAGTATGGTAGATAATATCTTAAAAATTGGAACTGAAAAGTAAGTAGCTGACCAGTCCAGTGTTCTATATAGTTTTATTCATAGCTCCTGGTTATATTTGACCTTAAATGATAGATTTTAGTAATTCATATAAGTATAAAAATAATTACCTCATTACTAGTTGAGATATTGTGATGATATATTTTATTTTTAACAAAAATAATCTGAAATATTAGAGGACAGAACCACCCACACAGCCAAGCCATAAATGTCAGGGAGTGGTGGCCCATGTTTTTAATCCAAACAGGGGAAGCCTCAAAGCCAAACAGAGCCAGGTGTTGCTACACACCTTTAACACTAGCACTAAGAAAGTTGAACCAGGAAGTAAAATAGCTGAGCTGAGAAATAAGAGGGAGGAGTTCAGCTTCCCCTGTGTTCCCTTTTAGCTGAAGAGTCAGAGTTATTTGGTCTGAGGATTCCTGGAGACAGGATCTACCCTTTTTGGCCTAAGGAGTTGGCCCGGTGAAAATTGGCTTGTTTCTCTGTCTCTCTGATATTTCAGCTTTTCCCCAACACCTGGCTCTGGAAATTTATTATACTACCAAATAGAATTCATGCAATAAGATATAAACTTTTAATATATATTTTGATATAGAATATGCATATACAAGGCTATAGTATATTATTATAGATGTTGAGAAGAGTAGCACACCAGATAAGCAATACAAAAAATTGAAGCTTTCATGCTAAATGTTGTTTCACATTGTGGTTTAAATTGTAAAAGAATTCACTATATCATTCATCTCTAAATAATGGTTTTCATATACATATATCTTTGTTATACTCTGTTAGTAATCTCTTGTTAGACCAACCAAAATAATGTCAAGATATTAGGAAAAAACAAATACATATGTAACCAAGAGAATAGTATGGTTACCTCATGAATCCAGGTCAGCCATGGTAGACATGTCAAGATTAGTCAGACTAGAATATTATATAAATACAGTACAGTATCCCTCTACATAGATTCAGATTCACGAATTAAACTTTTTTTTCCATCTGTAAAAGAAGTATATGCATGTTGGCATACATGACCTTGATAAAAATATGAAAATATAATTTGGTTTCTTTGGTGACTAGATAAATTACTAATGGATAAAAAATAATCTTGAAAATAAAAGAGCAAATATAGTTTTGAAACTATTTGTTTGAATTTGATCAAGAGCTTCGAGAATATGAAATGCAATGGGAAATTTCTATAGGATATGAGTCTCATTGCAAAGATTATAATTGGGGGGTTCCCAACTTCATATTCTTTTTTATAATTCAGAAATTAGACCCATTGTTCTGATTTCTACTGCACATGTATGCAATGTTGTGCCATCTATTGCAATATGGTTGAAGTACTAAGGGACACAACTTAAAAAAAGTTCTATTTGTTCCTCTAGCAGCCATCGGTTCTTATGGCTCCTCAAATATCCTCTGCTTCATCTATGCTGTAATGGTGACTGTCTTGATCTTGTGAAGGTCAACCACAGCTGCTATGAAGTTGTAAGTTGAGCAATCCTGGTTGTATCCATCTCTTTTTCTGTTTTTCAGTACATCTACAGTTACGGTTAAACAGAAAGTGACTGCCCACCATCGAAGTACTTGAAAGCATTCTTCTCTTTCTCTTGGACACATTACTTTACAACCTAATAAAAACATTTCCATTGTCAGTATGTATCCCTTTCTTAGGTGCCAGAACATAAGGAAGTTTCAGAGAGAGAGAGAGAGAGAGAGAGAGAGAGAGAGAGAGAGAGAGAGAGAGAGAAACACCTCTTCAGTGACCTGAGCTCTTTGCTGTTTCTATTCTCCCAAAACCTGACTTTCTGCATTCAGTTATTTTATCAAACTATTAAGAATATTCTGAATCCTCTATGAGATGTTATTATGAAATTCAGTTTTCTCATGCTATAAAATTATTTGTCATTCCAGTCCATCTTTCTCACTTTCTACCTTTCACATCAGAAATAAACAATTATTGACTTCTTTATAAACATAAATGAACATATATGTTCTTCATGAATATAACATTTTCCAACATTCCTATTCTGCCTTACCTGTTTTGTTTTATAATTTACATATTTTTAGAAATTTCTGTAGTTAGGATACAATTTCTGTATTTGGTCTAATGGTTTATGGATTTTGAACTATTCACAAAGCCATTGGATAGATCCTTTGAACTCTCCTAGGAATGTTTCTGGTTACCTGAGGTGGGGAGGAGGATTCAGTGTCAACTTTCTCTTTACTATTGTCTTTCACGCAATACTACAACCTCACTACTCTAGCTTTACTTCTTCACGAGTTTTGACTATGAAATTTCTGTTCCCCAAATTTATTTTACTAGCAGTGGGAGACTGGGACATATGTGGACATTATGGGTATTTAAAGGATATATTGGTTTTAGTTTCAGGGCTAACAAACCTATGACTATACTCTATAGAATCTACACCTTATAAGTTTTATATTCAAAATTGATTATGTATGGTAAGCAGAATTTGAAACCTTCTTCTCAGACTCCCACTGTTCGGCTTATTCTTCATCATCTAAATGTCTAGTTACTGAGGAGAATAAGCTCTCCACCAAATACTGACTCTAATAGAGTTTTCAATAACAATCCTGTTACAGTTAATAAAGCTGATTGGATATCTTAATTAGCTCAACCATGTATGCAATATACCCCCTTTTCTCTTAATTGACACATTCCAATTTTCTAAGAAATGATGTCAAGCTTAGTTTAAGCACAAATTTATAGATGCATGCTTCATGAAGGAGTTCTGTTGTTCTAATAAGCTTACAAAACACTGGGCATGTGCGACCCTTCAAATAAATTTTTACAACACCCAGCTTTGTATTGTTTTAAGGGCTTTTTCATAGAATCATTCTAATTATTAGTCTCCTTACCAAGAAACATTACTGCTCCTCAAAGATGAGGCTGAAACTCCTACATTATTAGCTAGTGTGTGTAGACATGAGAAGCTCAGAGTGGCAATGTTATACAATAGACTACTACAGGCCCATTGTAGAGACAGTAATTCAGAAAACTGTTCCAGATCCAAAGATGACTACTATGCCTTAAGCAAGTAGTCTCTTTCTACACAATGCCAACCCTAGTTTTTCAGTAAGAATTAATTTCATAGTTACCAGGGGATTTTTAATCACATTGAGTATATAGATTTTTTTTTTAACTCTGCTCAACATTTATGAGGATAGGTTAACTTATCTTCACTTTGAACCTTAGCTCCATTCACTGCTTTCTTTTTTTTTTACATATTCTAATTTTACTCATGTGAAGAAGCCAAATAAATTTTGAATGTCTGGCATCCAAGCAGTTGGAATATTTTGGGAATTTGGGGAAATTTATATGGTATATTTGGAAACCGGAAAATGATGCATTCTACATTTAGGAGATAAGAGATAAGAAAAGTTAGAGAAAATGAAAGGAAAAAGAAAAACATAACCGTGAAAGTGGGAACAGAAAGGGCTTTTGATGCGGCCCCACAGAAAGAGTGCTTGCCTAACATGAGTGACGTCCTGGGGTTTGATGTCCAGCACCATGTAAAACTTAGTTTGGTGACACACACGTAAAATTTCAGCTACAGGTAGGTAGACATAAGCGAATAAGAAGTACAAGATCTTCCCCTGCCGAGCTGGGCAACAAGAAAGTTTCAAAAAGAAAAAAAAAAGAAAGAAAGAAAAGTCACCAGGAAAAAATGAAAGCCATGGGGATAAAGTTTCAAATATTAAGATAATTGTCCAGTGTGTTAAATAGTATTTATTTCATATTTCAGATAAGGTGAATCATGATGATTAACCTTTACTTTGACAGTAAATATGGATTGCCATCAACTAACTTGACAAAAAAACCACAGTGGTCAAAATCAAAAGCCAAAGTAGGAAATACTCTCCAACACACTGGCACAGGTGACCACTTCCTAAATATAACATCAGTAGCACAGACACTAAGAACGACAATCAGTAAGTGGGACCTCCTGAAACTGAGAAGCTTTTCGGTAAGGCCAGGATACATTTCATAAGACAATGACAGCCTACAGAGTGGGAAAAGATTTTCACCAGTCATACAAATGACAGAGGACTGATCTCTAAAATATATAGAGAACTCAAGAATCTAGAGCCCAAAACCTTGAATAACCCAATCAAAAAATGGGGCTCAGAACTAAAAAGGGAATTCTCAGCAGGAGAATTACAAATGGCCCAAAGGCACTTGAAAAAGTGCTCCACATCTTTAGCCATCAGAAAAATGCAAATCAAAACAACTTTGAGATATCACCTTTCATCTGTCAGAATGGCTAAGATTAAAAACACAGATGACAGCCTAAGCTGGAGAGGATGAAGATCGAAAAGAACACTCCTCCATTGTTGGTGGGAATATAAACTTGTTAGGCCACTTGGGAATGCAGTATGGCAGTTTCTCAGAAAACTGCAAATCAATCTCCTCAAGAATCCAGGAATACCACTTTTAGGCATATACCCTAAAGATACACATTTGCACCCCAAAAGCAATAGTACATCAACACAATGGAGTACTACTCAGTAATAAGAAAAAATGATATTCTAAAATTTGCAGGCAAATGAATGGGTATGGAGAATATCCTCCTGAGCAAGATATCCCAGAAAGAGAAGCAGAAGATATACTCACTCATTAGTGGACTTTAAAAAAAAACAAAATAAAAAGAGAGAGAGATGTCATTGTACATAAGAACTCAAGGCTAGAATGTGGCTAATTGACACAGTACCTCCCTTCTGTATTAATGGCCTCTGGCAGGGGTATGGGTGAGGAAAGACTTGTTTTCTTTAAGAGCCTGACTACAGGGAGTTTAGTTATGCTCCAGTAAGTAATGAGCAGCATAAATGGGCATTTTCATAAATGAGGAGATCATAAGAGAGAGTATGAATCTGAGAGGCCTGATAACTGAGCTTGACGGGGTGCATGATGGAAAATAATAAATGTATAAATAAATAAAAGAAAGAAAACTGGAGGACAGTAGTTATAAGCAGCAGCTGGAGACAATTACATTGAGAAGTTTTGTTGAAGGTAGAACCAAAATGAGACTAAAGTCAACCAAGTCTATAGGATCAATGCAGAAATTTTTGTTTCATGAAAAACCAATTTATATGTTTATGAACATAGCTAAGAAGATATAGAAGAAAGAGATTTGCAAGAATATGACGTTTAAAAGCTTAAGGATTGTGTACCATAGGTCCAGTTAGTTTGGCTATGTGGTGGCATACATAGAGTAAGAGAGACTTTTATTTAATCAGGATTTCATTGGCTTAAACCAGTACAACTGTGTGAAAACACACACAAAATTTAAAACATTCTATCAGGATGTGAGTCAAAAGACAATATAGGCAAGGCTCAAACTTCATTTATAAACCAGAGAAATGACTGAATTATTTACAGAGAAAACAGACACCTTTACATGAATGCCTTGCTTGAAATCATTATGGACTTAATGATAAAAAAGCAAGAGGAAAATGCCTGAAAACATTAACTGAATGTTATTGAGGCTGCGTCTTAGTGGTTAATAATACCTTTGCATGTTCACTGTGTGACTATTGATGCTGCCCTGCTATACATACCTTTTTAAAATTTACTTATTTACTTATTTATTTATTTGTTTGTTTATTAATTTATTTTTGTTACTCTGAAATACTTGTCTACTTTAATTAAATTTTTTACAACCTATTGAAGTCAAATTATACTTTTGATATCATTCTTGGAAAATATACGTATTTCCATTTTAAAACCATTGGTTTTGCTTTTTGGAATTAGAATAAAATTACATCACTTTCCGTCTTCCCCCTCCTCTTCTAACCCTCTCCACATACCCCCAGACTGTTCTCAAATTTATTGCTTCAATTTATTTTAATTGTTGTTATATATGTATATTTCTATGTACATATTCACATAAAATTCATATTCATGTAGACACAAACACACATGTCTATATATATACATACATATATCTGTATATGTATATATGTATACATATCCTGCTCTTTACATAGAAAGTTACTTGTATGTATATAATGTCAGGGCTATCAGGTTATTTTTAAATCACATATCACAAAGACTGTTGAAAGCAGTCCAGCTCTTTAAATGAGGTCTTTCATGGTCATCACAGTGTCTTCACTGATAACTGGTTAAGGGATTACCAGTGATCAGATTTGTGACAATGAAATAGCACAGAGCTTTCATTGCTTATAGTATGTCTATTGTTATTTTTTCTTTCTTGTTTTTTCTTTTTCTTTTTCTTAGAAAGGCTTCTGGAATTGACAATATCTTTCATCTTCCAGTTGTTATTGTGCATAAATATAAAGCCTGAAAGTAAAGAAGAAAACAAGGAGAGACGTAAATTCAAATACTCAAAGGTTTATTGTGCTTATCCTAAAACCACTCCTATTGAAAATTTCCATTTAAATGAATCAATAAATTTCTTTGTGGTTTAGGATGGGCCCTTTTGATGGAAGTTTTCTCTTACTTGAATAAAATAAGATACATAATACATATGCAAAGAAGATTACAAATGTTGATAAAATTGTATATAAGACATAGAAATGTAAATAGAATCATTGAGCAAACTTCACTGCATAGAATACATCATGCTTTCCATGGATATATTAAGTTATAGCGTTATCTTAATTCTCCAAAATACTCAGGGCTTACCTGTGCCTTATTTTTATAAATTAAACTGGGAACATTTAATTGTCTAGGATATGATATAAATATCTCTTAAAGTGTGAATAGTCTGCAAATGAAATATATTTGTTAAGTAAATGAGTCAATCTGTTAGTCAAAACTATTGATTACAAAAGCTAAAATGTACCAACAACAAATTTGAAATACTATATGTAATAAATGAGATAAAATGTATTTCTTAAAAATGAAGAAATTATTTGAAAGAAGATTTGTGGCCATAATATCCCCAAAAGAATCAAGAAAACTGAGGATGTGAAGCCATGAGAATTCAACAGCTGCTATTTTGCTATTCTCCGTAATCAATGATTAAAATAAGGTGGAAAAATCACCACAGCGGGAAGCAAACGAAATATAGCAAGTGGAAAAATAGACCACAGATGCTCCACTGTGGCTCGCTGGAGAAATAATTCTCAAAGGAATGAAACAAAGTACTTTTAATTTGTATATAATTATGTAATTAAGCATGTGGGTTATTGGATTACCATTCTCCACTCCTTGCAAGTACAGTGAGAAGATTAACCATGCCTGCCATTAGTCCTTCCCTACTGTATAAGGCAAGCGCTTGAGCGAAATGTGAAGTGAAATTTACTGTGGTGCATTAGCAACTATTTTGAGATTTTGCATATGTTTTGTTTTGTTACAAGAACAGGTATTGTCCAAAAGGCTCCTTTTTTTGCTATTGGATACTAGAATGAAGAAACAGAATAAAATCAAAGACAATGTACAGCTAACATAAAATTAAGATGAAAGGCTTCACACGCTTTTAAAAAAGATTTGTGTGTGTGTGTGTGTGTGTGTGTGTGTGTGTGTGTGTGAGGGGTATATGTGTGTTGTGAGTTTTTGTGTACCACGTGAATGTATACAGCCACAGTGGCCAGAGGGCTTCAGGTTTCCAGGAACGGAATTTACAGGCAGTTATAAGATATCTGATGTGGGTATTGAAAAGCAAACTTAGTTCCTCTGTAAAAGAAGTAACTGCTCTTAACTGCTGAGCCCCAGTTCACTTTTTTTCTTTTTGCTATAATGAAAAGAAATTTGCAGTTGTTCATTATTGTAGCATTGCCTTCCAAATACTGACTAATGATATGCATTTAAACATTATATATATTCATATACATATATGCATTGGATCTAAGTAAGGTATTTAAACTAATTTAGAGAAACTTCATGTAAAGATAAAAAGGTGTACGCATCTATAAAAGCCAACATTTTATATGTAATCACCAACTGCAGCATATTGAAGATAAAATTAGATCCGTGTTAACTACCAAAAATAAAATTTTATTTTTCTCTGCTACAATGGCAGAATATTCCATTGAATCTTAATGCATATCTTTGCTTCACACATTTCTGGAAACACATCTGGAATATTTAAAGGGAGATACAATATTAGTTGTCTTGGTTATCTTGAAACAATTACCCCCTTTTGGCTATGATTTTAGAACAGATGTCTTCCCTATCTGCCAGCATAAGAAATATGATTAACATGGCTAGTGCACATGAGGGGCAATGTCAGTGCTGCTGGTGTCTCCTGGAGTCTGAGCTGAGCAGTCTGATGCCAGATATCCAGGGAGCTGATGTCTCCAAGCACTATGTTGCTGCTGAAGTGGTGGAGATTGCTGACACAGCAACTGTTACTGGTATTGTTGATCCCTTGCACCATTGGGTCCTTCAGAAATTTCAACATTCTCTCTCTCTCTCTCTCTCTCTCTCTCTCTCTCTCTCTCTCTCTCTCTCTCTCTCTCTCTCTCTGTGTGTGTGTGTGTGTGTGTGTCTTTTTCTACCTCTCTCCCTCCTTTTCTCCCTCCCTCTCTCCCTCCCTTCCTGCCTCCCTCTTACACTTCATTTCACTCTATTATTGGGTCCCTCTGTTTTTCTCTTGTCTTCGCATTCACTCGTTTAGATTTTCTCTTTATAATAAATAGATAATTCTGTCTGAAGAACACTAACAGGCTGGAACTTAGAAAACATGGTACCCCACATTTTGCTAAACAATTATGTTACATTCCTAACTAACTTTCATTGTCTATTCCCTTATTTGGCACTTTCTTATGCTTGACTCTTTACTGAAGCAAACCACCAAGGTCCACAGATCACAACATTAAGATCCAGCAATCAAAAATCCTCATTTGACTACTCTAATTAAAACAGCATATCAGAATTTACTAACACGTCTTAGCTCGTTCTAACACAGCCCCCTTTCCCTATTAAAATGAACACTGCCCCACCACTTACTACATCTTCTGCCTGATTCAAATCATACACCTTGGCTCTTTGTCTTGCTTAATAAAGAAATCACTTTGTGTAGGAAATTTGTGTTTGAGTCTGTGCCTTATTCAAGGTCCAAAGGAGGGCTCCCCTCCATGTCCCTTAGCTATTCTACTGAACCAATGGCTTTGAAATTAGTGCCACTCTATATTTGAAGTGGATTTAGTAGTTATTGATAGCACTGGTTCACTTGAATCCAGAACTTGTCACTTTAAAGAATTATTTCCAAGGTCTCTGCACAGTGTTTTATAGACTTAGCATTTGCCTAAACAGTCCTTCACTGAAACATTTCCAGAAATCTGACAAGAGTGCATTGAAATCCCACCCTTCTTGGGGCATGATGCAAGTATTGAAGATAGAATGATAAATAAGAAGTTGATGTGAGCATTTAAGGGACATATAATCTATGAATACAACTGAAGAGTATGTTGAAAATTATAGTTGAGCTAATTCTAATATGCTATATGTGTCTAATGGAGAACAAATGAGTAATATTAATTGGAGTAGCTTTTCCAGGAGAACAGTATATATAATTTTAACCACATGTATTAAGGGGATTATCTCATCAAATACCCGCACACAAGAATAAAAACCCAAAGAGAAGTAGAAAAAAAATATTTTCAAAATATTGAAGCCAAGATGAAGTGTGATAGTGCAGAGAACTGGAGATGAAAATAATATAGATGGTTCCATGAAATACATAAAAGCTTCAAGTTCAGAACAGAATGACAGCATACCATGCCCCAAATTACTTCTGAATGAATGAATGAATGAATGAATGATTAAGGTGACTGTACACATATATCTAAGACTTAACACTTAACAATAAAAGAGAGAGAGAGAGAGAGAAAAATAAAAGAGTCATACCAAATATCTAAGATGGACCCAACACAATAGTTACTTAGGAAGAATAAAATGAATAGAAAAACTGGTAAAAGGCGAAAGATTTATACGGTCTGAAGAGAAAATACAGATTCCTATTCCCAAGTTATACATTGTTAAGGTTTGTCAGTTTTTTGTCTTATATAAATGTGACATTGTAGTGTATGTATTTTGTGACTTGCTGCTTTTACAAGCTTTTGCATAAAGTGTTCTATTCATAGCCGTATATATGCTTTCCCAATGGTAAATATTGAGTCTTGTCATGTAACGTTATGGTAATGAGCACAAAATGCTCTTCATGGTAAATGATGTGGCATTTCTCATTTTCCTATTCAAACAAACTTTCTTCTATTCCTGGGTGGGTCTACTGGCATATATGCCAGTAGAAATTTGTGTAGAATTCAATTTATAATCATTATTGTAGCAAGGAATATTAATTTGTCAAAAACTACTAAATTATTTTATAAATTGATTTTAAATAACTGGGGCCTCAACAGTATCTAAAACTTGCAATTCATACAAATTTACATAATATTGTCATACTTTTAACCTTGTAATATTGAGATAATGAAATAGTATTCAATTTTGTTTAACTTACAATGATATGATGAATAATCAGATTGCCATTTATATTTTCTTTTGAAAATTTAACAATTTCACAATTATATAAACATTCTAGAAGATTTTGGGCTCCTACCATATACAGAGTAATATTTCCTATTTCAGGTTTCTACTCTTATATTATTGTTCTATATTTGATTCTATCTGCAGTATCACAGAATATAAAACTAAATAGTATTATTCAATTGTTAATGTTTCTTAAATTTTATTTTATATTTCATTGGAGACAAATCATGACTATCTCTATAAATTACTTGCTAAGTTTCATGATACAATTCTATCTGCATTCCTAATAAAAGTGTTTTGTACAGTATAAATTTATTATTCAAAAAAAAAAAAGAAAAACTGGGATTATATACCATAGACCTAAGATTGAGCCAAATAACATGCAGTAATCTTGAGATTAATGATCCAATCAATGAATGATGTTCAAATTATGAAGGTTTTAAACCTAAAAATTAATGGTAGCAATAAAATGAAGTACTAGCATGACAGTGCAAGTACCAACATCAGTTGATGCCATTTGAGACCTCAATAAGAGTCTTAAAAGACATGATTCACTTACCTTCTGCTGTACTTAGAGTGGTTTTGTTTGAAGACCAAGAGCAAAAGTGATCATTGAAGTCATCAACTAACATAGAGAAAACTAATGCTTTGTATTTACTATGAGTCTGATATTATTCTAAATGTTTTAATTGTATTATCTTATTTGATTTTTAAAAATCCTTGGAAAAGTAATTGTGTATGTGTGAGTATGAGTGGGAATCATAAAGCTAGGTCTCCTCTAGTTCAAACTACTTAATAGGCAACAGAACCAGATTCAAAGCCAGGCAATGCTGCTCAAGATTCCCTAGCTTTAACTTCCTCTTCACATTTCATAGCACAAGAAAAATTATACTTAATTGTTATTTTATGTAATATTGAGGACAGAAAATGTCTACAAAAGTTGAAAAGGATGAAAAAATAAAATAAATTTGGTAGTAGACTAAATGCATAGAAGAGGAATAAGAGAAAGATTCAAGGTTGAAATTCAAGTTTCCAACTTAATCCAGTGGAGAAGCAGGAAAAGATGCTGAGTGTGGGGAAAAACTAAGACACATGTAAGTTTAATGTGGGCTCAGTACCAACTGATGTTGAATAGGCACTTAAAACACTGATGCTGATGAAAATCTGGAATGCAGATTAGATATACGTCATCAACTTCAGCTGGTCATTAAAGTGAATGAGTATATACTCAGTCGAAGTCTATGTAGTGAGGGGGGTAGAATGTAATTATGATGTACATGAATTCAAACGTCCCACAAAGAAGTAGATAAGCCATCTCAGGAGAGTGTGATGTTATCGAAACCTGAGGAACAAAGTCTTTGAAGGGAGAAACAGTAACAGTTTCAAACACAGCAGAGATGTTGATTAAGAAAGGATTAAACTACCCAATGAATGTAACTGCAAGGAGATAACCAGGAACTATGAAAAATAGAATTTTACAGACAATATGAGATTTTTAGAAAACACAAGATGTTCTAAGTAACGTTAACATTTGATTTAAAGACGCAAGTACTGGATAAGAAGAATTCAGTATAAGACAAATAGGGAATAGGTGCCAACTCAGAGGGATTCCTGAATTGGACTAAGTAGTTCAGTTATGAAGGCCAATGATTAGGAAATATGACTCCATAACATTTCTGCACAGCAAAGGCCACCATAACTTGAGTGAAAAAGCACCCAACAGAAAAAAAAAAAACTCTTTACCACCTATATATCTGACAGAATATTAGAATAGAATATATAAAAGACTGAAAATCTACACACTAGCAATTAAATTGAAAATTTGGGTGGCAGAACTATACAAAAATTCTTAGAAGAAAAGGGACAAATGGTATAGCATATACTTTAATGTTCGACACCTATAACAGACATATTAATGAAAATTATAATTTGAAGTTCTATCTTACCTCAGTCAGAAAGGCTAAGATATTTTTAAAAATTAAGCAACAACAAATGATGCTGTGAATATGGGGGGGGTATTTATTCACAGCAGGTAGGAGTGCAAACTGGTGCAATCACTATAGAAATTTCTATGGAGGTTCCTCAAATTGCAAAAATAGGTAAATCATGTGATTCAGCTATACCCCTCCTTAGCATTAGCCAAAGGACTCTAGCTCCTACCACAGTAGAGATACTGATCAACCATGTCCATTGCTGCTCTATTCACAGTAGCCAGAAAACGGAAAACAGACTAGATGTTAATCTAGTGGCTATCTAGTCAATCTACTAAATGATAGTTAACTAAAACGTGGCACATAAAAAGGAATATTACTCAGCTGTATAGAAAACTGGACTTATATAATTCACAGGTAAATGGGTGGAGTTAGAACCAGTCATTCTGATTTAGGTAACTATAGAGGCGGCTACTCCATGTTCTCTTTCACATGTTGCTGTGAGAATTGAATATTTAGGTATATACGTGTAAATTTGAGCACTCACAGAATTTATAAAATTACTTTAGGAACACAATGGGGGCAGATTTCAGGGAAGGGAGAAGAAACACTGGGAGTTAGGGAGGCAATGGAACAGGAAAGGTTAAATGGAGTGTGGGGTAGGAGGGCAGCATAGAGGAGAAAAAATGTAGAGAGTCAAGTAACACTAAAGACCTTTGAAGAAGACATGTGAAACCTTTTACACTAAAAGCAGCTTAAAATATGTACATGTATAAAAGGAATTGAGATGAATTTACCCAATGATTGAAATGATACCTCTCCTAGACACCATAAAGTATCAAATAAAAGGTTTCAGGTTAGGGTTAGGGTTAGAACCCTAGGTTAGAAGAACTCTACTTCTTTTCTGGTTGTTGGTCAATGAGGGCCCATAGATAACCCTTTAATATTACAGATAATGTCATTAATCTTGGGTACTCTCCAGAAAATAATGGTAAGAACCATTTACCCTATCACTGAAGACATGATATACAGTAGTCATAAAACCCAGGAAAATTAAGTTGGTACTGACCTGGAAGGTAAACACTTGTGGCAAGGTTTCATGGTGATGAAAACTTCTATATACACTACGACTGGAGAGAAGTAGTCAGCAGTCTTACCCAATTGTGAACCTTGTTAATTTCATTGACTAGGTTGTGCTCACTGGTGTAGCAATGGCACAAAGGTTATGGGAGTAGCCAACCTCTGTATGATTGACCTTAAAGCCAGCTATGTAGTCATGCAAGATGGAATCGGGGTGGTACTGTTAAGTGGACAAAAGTTCTTAATTACCCATGCCTTAAGCACTGAGGAATAGCCTAGTAATATTATTTTACTAATGGACACCATATTAAATTAAGTTCTTTTCTTTATGGACTCACAAGAGACGCTTTCTTTTTTTTCCATTTTTTTTTTCTTCTTTATTTTGTATTTATAAAAAAAAAAAAAAAAAAAACAGTAAAAAGAATTTTAAAAAAATGCCGAAGAGTTAACAATAACTATACAGAGGATAATAATCATAAGCATGGCTTATCAAGGGTGGAAATGCAAATAAGATTACTACACATATATTTTCTTTGTGTTCAGGTTTCCCTCTGAATTTTTTTTTCCATCCCTGTATATCCTTATTGAAGGTCTCTTCCCCCTCCCACCACATCTGATCATTTTTCTTCTCTGCAACTCCCCATCCCCTCCCTTGGCAGGGAGCAGACAGTCCTATGGTCACACTGGCCTAACAATGCTTGGATCAGTCTTCACTCCCGGCCAAATCCAGTTTTGTCCCCCCTCCCTCAAGAGTGAGTCAGGTGTTCCTATAGATGGACTGACCCTTCACACCCCAGTCCATCTATAGAGACGCTTTCTTTTTGGCAGTAGATCTAAGTTAATAAAGACAACCCCTAACTGGTCAACATGCATACAATAAGAGACTATAGAATTCTCAGCTTTAAATAGGACATTTACATCACACATTTTACACACAAGGATCAGGCATTATTTTTAAAGAAGGGATGGAAATGTATACATCTACAGTGAAACATTATTTGCTGAACTTGACAGAGCCATTGCCTAGAACTCACTGTGGCTCTCAATAAATATAAAAGAACTAACTGGACATCATCAAGCCACATGAAATTTCAGCATACATCGAGAGGAGAACAATATCCGAGAATTTATTAGCAATTGAAGGCTGCTGATGTAGGAAGAAAAGTTTTCTTCAGGGATGCAGCCCTTGAAAGGTTACCCATATTCCAATACATGGTCCTATATTAATGTACATACAGGTAATATTAACTTGCTTCTGTGAGTATAAAATTAAAAGAGAGTGAGCACATAAAGTTTGTAGGTAAAAATTATGGGAGAATGAAGTAGGATCTAGAAAAGAGGGAATGATGAGTAGATTTAACCACAACATTTTATGCAGGAATGAAATCTCAGACAATGAAATAATTGAGGAAAGATAAGCAAAGGAAAAAAAATTGACTTACATAGCCAGGTCTTTTCATTTCAAGAACAAGGAGTTTATTTCAGCTAGCTTAAAAAATGATAGTAAACTTGAAGTACTAAAATATAGTCTAAAACATAACTAGAGCTTAGACCTCTAGAAGGTACCCAATCTCCATATCAGTCTCTGGTGATCCTATCTCCCAGAATTATGAACTTTTTATATCTTCTTCCTATATCTGTAGGAAGAATGAATTAACAACTTAATTTTGATTAAAAATGACAAACTAATAGAATTTTATTTTCAATATTTGGTTTAAAATAACTCTAATAATATTGTCTATCTTAATATATATCTTCTCCTTCCCTCACTTGCATCCTTTACTTAAGGGAACATAGCAGTTACTATCTACTAAGTTGCCTTAAGGATGTAGGGATAGATAGAAGGCTGTACTCTTCAGCTTTGCAAATCTACGGATTTACAGATAACAGAAAAATACACATAAGAAGTTATTGCTAAGAAACTGTATTTCAAAATCTTTCTCTCCACCTCAGCCTGATATATAGAGAGAGCTTTGGGGGTGATAATAAAATAGAATGAAGTTTCAGGGGAGTTGAGGAGGGCCTGTGTGCCTTTTTAATAAAGTAAAGTCATGAATCATTAATAGCTAAAGCATGGGCTATAGAAGCACCCGGTAAAATAGCACTTAATGGTGTAACCAACCTTGTATTTATGGACTCCTGTAAGCTTTCTATTTATAAGCTGGGGTTGACTTTACTATGTGTAACAAGTAAAATAGAGCAACAGTGATCTGACAAAAGTTGCAAAATAGGTTGAAAGAAAATTTTCTGTTACCCTTCAAACACACACACACACACACACACACACACACACACACACACACACACACACCTAAATCCTAAGGCCATTAAGAAATGTTTTAAAGGAAGTAAGTGCCCATAGACAGACTCATATGACAAGAAACTGGAATCTTGAGTGAATAGCAAAAGACCTACAGCAATTATGAGTGACATTAAAAAGAGCTCTACTCAGCAAATTTTGAGATCACTACAGTTGAAATTAGTATCTTGATTTTAGACCAGAAAGGCCCTGAAAGACTGCCAAGTTGGGTCTTATTTGGATTCTCATTCCACAAAATCAACAGGATATATTCAGCATTATTTTATGTGTCATCATGTCTTGGAGTGATTTGTTATAACAAATAAAGCAAGTAGGTGTCAAGGAGTATAGCTGAATATGTTCTCAGCCTTCTCTGCTTCTCTGCAGTGTGTCTAAGCATCATGGTAGAAAGCATAGACACTGTGGGGTTCAAATTCTTCAAGCAATCCATCACCACACACCACTTGTCTACTTTGTACCATTAACACAAAAAGATCACACTATTCAGCATCCACAGTTGCTGCTATTAATAGATAATTGGGCGAGCAGTTATAAAGGGTCCTTAGAAGCCAAACATGTATATGACCATGATTATTTAAAAAATTATTTAATGTGTGTATTGTGTGGGGTGGAGTGAATGCATAACATGCCATTTATAGATGTCAAAGGACAACTTATGGAGGTCAGTTTTCTCTCTCTACCACTAGGGCTCCAGGCAAACAGTTCCCTTTTTCTGCTACAGAGCATAGATTTTCAACAGAGGTTCTATCAGGATTGCCTTTAAAAGCTTGTTTCTGCAATTTATGTGGCCAGCATTGACAAATAGGGCACGAGCTGAAATTTCTGTATTTCCCCAGCATACAGCTTCCACTGTGAAATGTAAGCCATGTTAGATCATTCAACTATGTGGTTTTTTAATTGCTTTTTGCATTGCCTGGGGAAACTTTTGAAGTCAGAGATCATTGTCATTTTCTAAAATATCTGATACAATGGTATAATAATCATTCACAGTATGTGTTTCAGAGCTGAAAATACTCCCTCACTAGATTACGTGGAAGCCATAGTAAAACTAGTCAGGAAGTAGGGCTTTTTGCACCCACTGGCAAGAGAAAATAAAGCTTCACATTAAATACCTGAAGGCAACAACTGAGGAGTTAATATATCTATTAAGCTATCTGTTTATAATTGTTCAAATAACATAAAGGAACAATAAAAAGCATTTCTATATAACAGACCCAACACATTTGAAAACACAAATATATCCAATGTCCTAATTGCAAACTTGGTCTTTTTAAAGGATTAAAGAATACAGAATACTGAATTATAACCACACACAAATATGAATAGGGGCAGAAAAGAAGGTATTTGATTGAAATATAACCATGCTGCTTTGCAAACATTTGAGATCGAGAGGACAATAAAACCTTAGGTGAAATAAAAGTAACATTATATGATTAAAAGAAAAGAGGAGGCAAGAACTATCAAAATGTTAAAAATGGTTGTTTTTAACATCAAATTGACTCTTCTTCTTTTTTATGGTATACACATACTCATTTATTTATTGGCCATACATTAAAGCCTCCTTCATGTCAGTCCTTCAGATAAATTATGAACAAGCAAGATGCTATTCCTGCCCTACTGGTGTATTCTGAATTTTCCCCTTAAAACAAATATCTTTATTCAGAAAATTCATCAGCCCTAAGCAAAAGAAGGAAATTGGAATTGCAGGCAATACATTTTGTAAATGTTGAAACATGTCAGGGAGTGAAGTACTTTTCTCTTGCCTTATCATTAATGGTAAAATAGCTAGCACGCACAAGAGCAGAGAGTGCAAAATCTGTGGGCATTATTGAGTTATTCTTAGGAATTAAGCATTCAGGAAATGGTGCAGTTTATGTTTAGATACCATAGGGAGACTCCACTGTTTGATAACCTAATTGCCCTAAATCCTGTTTACAGAGAGCAGACAAACATAATATGCAACCTCACATTCACAAGCTGATTTTAACCCAGTTTTTACTCAAAAGATTTCATATTTATTTCTGACAAAATAGTATGCTATTTTATCAGAGAATCACAGATACATACACAAAGGAAATAAAACCTGATTTGGGCAGCAGTGGTTGGCTTTCTTTTGGGTAAGTTATGCTATTTTTCTGCCTTCTTACTTGGGATTCATATCTTAAGGGTTTCAAAATCATAAAAGAACAGAGAAGACAACTAATTTCCATATATGTGTTAACCAACAGTTAGAAAGAGAAAAAAAAGAAGTAGTAAATAAAAACCCAATTTAAAACCTCAGCATTAAATTCAAAAGAGGTTATTAAATATCTGTTCTTAAGTAAGAGCCATTCAGTTTATTTAATTTTTCCTTTCAACATTTGTTGGGAACCTCAAATATGTTTAGCACTAAAAGGATGAGCATCTATGTATCTTTAATGATACTGTGACCAATTCTCTCTTCTTGCAAAATTCAGAATTAAATATAAAGGAAAGACACACATGCTCACAGACACACTGACTAGCATAGTCCAGTTAGTGTAAATGCTTCGAATACAAACACAAGTAAACTAATAATATTCTGCATCTGATAATGATGCAGAATATGAGATCACTGTGTATCAAAGACCTCCGTGAGGAAGGAAAATGCTGTTTGTGGGAAAAAAAAATTTACAGGAAGTAACTCTGGAGGAAAGAGCATCGATAAACACAGTCTTACAAATGCAGGCATGGCATAGAGTCCTAACAAAGCAAGAAATGATAGCAGATACAGGAGGGATGAAAGGAGCAAGGGGGTCAAGAGCATGATGGGGAAAACCAGAGAGACAGCTGATCCCACAGAGCTAGTGGGAGATCACAGACTCCAGATGGACCATTGCATAGGACTGAACTAGGATGACAGTTACATGACTTGATCTGTTGATGAAGCCCATGGCAATGTGACCATATCTTATTCTGAGTATGTGAATTGGCCTTTTAGAGCCCATTCCCTTATGTTGGATGTCATACTCAGCCTTGATACGGAGAGGAAGCGATGGGTCCTGTCTCAATTTGGTAAATTAGCCTGTATTGACTACTCAATTGAGGACTTACTCTCTCTGAAGATTGGATAGGAAATAGAGTTAGGGGAGAGTTGGAGAAGAAAAGTGAGGGGAACAGTGGTTGGTTTATAAAATGAAAATAAAAGTCTTAAAAAAATGTAAGAAAGACATTGAGTATAGAGCGGAGAGAAAAAGTTGGTCAGAGAAGAAATATAGGATATAATATACATACCTACAACAGTTAACATAAAAGTTTGTTGGCCATCTGAATGAGCTTTACAATTTATCATGTGAACTGTAAAATGCTGTTAAACATGCAATGGTCATTCCCATCATTACCTTGTAGAAAGAAATGACAATTCAATTGTCTCCAAGCCAAATTTATGTTTTGATCACCCCAGCTCTAAAGGTTTTGTGCCTCCAAATCTCTGGATGGGATCTGAAAAATTAAGATTATATCCTCCATATTGAGAAAATACTACACCTGCTATCAGTCATTTCTTGTTTCTACTTTGACACAGAAAGCTCAACAGAATCACAAGTGTACAACTTGTGCTGATAACCATGCTGCCAAGAGTTCCTGAGTGCAACGTCCCTGTTATCTGCATAGGAGGTTGTTTTGTAGCAGTCTTCTCAAACTTCTGACTTTCCAATCTCCCCTTTACTTATCTGTGATATTTCAGGAGGCTTGTGGGGGGAGATGTATGACATAAGTGTCCTAATTAGGGCTGAGCATTTCTCACTTTGGCCAGTTGTGGGTTTCTCTATTAATTCCCAACCACGCATTATATTCATGCAAGAAGTAACTAAAGAATAAATTATTCTAAGTTTAAAGCTGAAGTAGAAATTTTTGTAATTGAATTCTAGCCTTTGCTTTATTACACCCCCCCTCACAGACATGTGACTGACTCCACAGAATCTCCAAGCTGTCTTCCCAACTATAAGATACAAATGATAGAATGTTAATATTCTTCGGATTACTTATAAAGTGCTTATTTTATATGATGTTTTTCATGCCCATTTATAGACAAAGGAATTGAGATAAAGGTGAAGAATTTGTCCTAAGGGTAGTGTCCGGAAAGGCAGTATTTGCAGTACATTCAGTATTGGTTGTTGAGAAATGCCCTAAGAAAATCATCTTTTCTTTCAAACTAGGTTGTACACAAGGGTATGTTTTGACATTACATGTATTTTTCCATCAGTTATATGACATATTTTTAAACTTTCCCCTGTCTCAATTCATACAATGGATAACAATGCTTTCTCTATTCCTGAAATAAGTTTTGTAAAAATGTTTCTAATATATAAAGTCTTATTTCAGTGGAAGGTGAAATGAATATGAATTTTGTATATGTAAATTGTCATATGAGTGAAACTGTGAAAGACAGTCTACCCTGAAGCTCACACTTGAACTTGAAACTATATTTCTAGAGTGTCCCACTGGCTGAAATCCTTTTCCATTCACTAAAAAGTAAAACATGAAGAAAAGTTGGTATTATGGCATTTTATGACTTTTCCTGGGAAGAAAGAAAAGCAATTCACATCAGATATGATATTGATGACAAACAGAACAAACAATTCTATCAAGTGCAGCTTAGTGAACTCATGAGTTTATTATAGTTATTTACAGAAATGTGAGTGACTCACCTCTTCTTCCAGGCCAGCCAGAGAACCCAGTCTGTAGGACCCACACACAACCAATGCCCCTTCACCCGTTGATTCCCCAGTTGAAAGCCAGCAGAGAAGACTCCTGTGGGTAAGCCTCCACATCAGCATCTCCTATGAGACCCTGTAACATGTGATTCCCACTACGTTTCCCAAACCCATCCATCCCTCAGCAACTTCAGAGGTACCATGAGACACAGAATCTACCAGCTCCTATTGGTCTAAGAACTTTCGTTGTATCAAAAGAAGCTCCGTGACTCATAGTCCACCACCTCTAAGTGGAACAATAACAGCTCCCTGAGATGCTTGCACCTATTGGAAAAAGAGAAGGATAGACATCAGTGCAATAATACTTACAAAAACATAGAGAACAGTATGACACCAATAGAAATTAGTAGTTCTACAACAGCAAGATCTGAACATTCCAATACATTCAGAAGAAGCAAAAGAAAATGAGATTAAAAATAACTTTATGAAGATAATAGAGGCCAGTAAAGGGGAAATAAAATTTTCCCTTAAAGAAATTTAAAAAACAAATAAAAAATTAGAAGAAATTAATAATTTCCTTAAAGAAAGTGAAGAAAACCAAGAAAAAGCAAGCAAACCAGTGAGGAAAAACAGTTCAAGACTTGAAAATTGAAATAAAAGCAATAAAAATAAAACTAGAAAATGCTGAAACTGGAAAATCTGAGTCAATGAATAGGAACTACAGATGCAAGCATAACCAATAGAATGCAAGAGATGAAAACGGAATCTCCTGGTTTGAAGATAAGATACATGGAATAGATTTGTCAGTCAAAGAAAACATCAAAGCCAAGAAAGTCATAACACAAAACATCCAGAAAATCTGAGGCACCCTGAACAGACCAAACCCAAGAATAATAGGAATAGGAAAAAAATACCAACTCAAAAGTACAGAAACTATATATAACAAAAATCACAGAAGAAAACTTTTCTAAACTAGAGGGAATAATGCCTATGCAGATAAAAAAAGCTTATAGAACACCAAATAGATAAGATCTCCCAAGAGTCCCTTCACCACATAATAGTCAAACCACTAAACATACAGAATAAAGAAAAAAAATAATAAGAACTACAAAGAAAAAAGGCCAAGTAACTTATAAATGCAGACCCATCATACTAACTCCCAACTTCTCAATGGAGATTATGAAGGTCAGAAGGTCCTGGACAGACTTTATTCAGACACAAAAAGATCACTGATGTCAGCCCAGACTACTATGCCCAGCAAAACTCTCAATTGCTATAGACGGAATAAACAAGATATTCCATGACAAAATCAGATTTAAACAATATCTTTCAACATAAAGGCAGCCTTACAGAAAGCACTAGAAGGAGAACTCCAGACCAAGGAAGTTAGATGCATCCACAAAAACACAGGCAATAGATAATCCCACAGTAGCAAATCCCAAAGAAGGAAAATGCTAACACACTACCATCAAAAAGCAAGAAAACAAACACAGGAATTAACAATCACTGGTCATTAGTAACCCTTAATATCAGTGGACTTAATTACCCTACAAAAGGGTGGTCACTCCCCCCAAAAAACTGTATCCTTAGAGTTCCCTAACATAACCTGAAGATATCTGACTTCTCAGTCTCCTCTCCCCCAACAATTGTTTCTACTTATGTAAACTTGGAGGGGTCCTGGTGAGTTTTGTAAATTTTAGGAGCTCCATATGCCTTGTAAATTTCCTTTATTTGTAGGGCCATAGGCATTTTGTTTACTTCCTGAGTTTTACAAGCCTCCCTAAAGAAAGAATTATCAATTTGGAGGCAATTAGATATACAACACATGAACTGAGTTATTTTTAGATATCATGCAGGGGTTCTGATGCATAAGAACTTGAAGGGAATGGGTGATATATATAAATAAATTTGCTTCGTTGAAATTTGACTTTCTTCTCAAATATACATTAATCCCTATATGTTTGAAGTGGAGTTGAGGGAAGGTAATCACACTATGATGTTATGACTGGAATTATCCCTTTAATAGAAAGAGGATAAAATAAATATTCTCTCTGTACTTCTCTGCCTATGGACACCAGGAAAACTTCATGAGATCAGAACAAGAGGAGGTACTTTTTCTCGCCAAATTGTACAACCAAATCTGCCACTCAGGTATCATAATTTTTAGTGCCTTGAGTGTTGAAAACTGAAGGCTTGTTGCTAAAGGCTAGCTTTCAGTATTCTGTCATCACAGCCAGAAAGGACTCAGATTCCTAGGAATCAATTTCAGGCCAATGAGTATGTGCTCACAAGAAGTACACTGCATATGCTAGGTTTCTATGCTGTCCTTGGTTTTTCTTTTAGTACAGCCATTTGCTCTGGTTATTTTTTAAGCCTCCTCCCTATTTCCCTTATGTAGATGTTCATATTATTGTTCAGCAGTTTCCTATACCTAATGAATGTTGAATAATTTAACAGCATATGTAATTGCTCCTTTGTCTTGTTTTTTCTTCAGGTCTATTTACTCTTTAGTCATATCACCTCAACTTTCATTTCTTGCTTCATAGGGACAATTGTGAGCATCTTGATACCTACCTAATTAATTTAAGTGTCCTACTTAAAACAATGATATGCTGATCTATTGCGCATTATTATATTTTTAGTACTTTGTCCAATCAGCTAATTTTTTTCTTGTTTTCTAACTTCCTCATTTTAATTTATAAAGACCTTTTATCTGTTTATGCTCAATGCCTGAAGGAAGGACCCAAGTCTGTGAATAGTCTAGAAAAGGTCTCTGGAATGTGCCTCACAGCCAATGGATTTAAAGCTTGGGTTTTTACCAAAAGTAAAGCCATATACCATGGCTGAAGAACACAGGATCTTCTTGGTAAGATTCAAATATGTCTTTAGCATATCATTCTGAAACACATTCATTGTCATGAACTCTTAAGACAATGAAAATTGTTTAAACGTCATGGAAAAGCTATGCTACAGAGACTCCATGTAAAAACCTTTTTTTTTTTTTTATTTCTGCTTCAACCTCCTCACTATTGCCCTGTGAAAGAATAAGAGTCAATAGGACATTAATTAAATTCACAGCTGTCTCATAATTGAAAGGTGTACTACATACCACCAAAGGATATAGATATAGACTCAGTGGTTAAATATGATGGGAAATAACTCAACACCCAAGGAAGACAGTCATCTTAAAGTAGAAGTCCCTAAATTGAGATTCTTGAGTTTATGGCCACAGCTCCATGATTTGAGAATGAAAGAAGACACAATATGCTAATATTGTGATTATATTTAAGCAGTCAGAGATCCAGTTTAGAAGGAAGTGCCCCCCAGAAAGACAAAGTGTTTTCAGGATTCAAATTACCCCTTATGTGTTGATGGCTCAGTGATTAAGAGTACTTTCTGCTCTTGCAGAGGACCCAGATTCAGTTCTCAGGGAACATATTGGGAAGGTCACAACCACCTGTGGCTCCAGAGAAGGTCTGATGAGTCTAGCCTCCATGAGCTGCTACACTCATGTGCACATGCCCACACATATATACACATAATCAAAAGATCTCTAGGTAGTATAAGCGTAATGGGGAAGCAATTTTTAAATGTAGCAAGAAAGAATGGCTGAGAGCACTAACAATGTATAAAAGTAAGAGTTTTTATGTGACTCCATTGTTCTGAAATTATAAAAGCATCACCACATAAGCTCAAAAAAATAAGCAATTTATTGACAATATGCTTAACACCAGAACAACCTAAACTTTATGTGTTAAAGTGATAACAATTTAAGTTTTAAAGTGACAGGTCAAGGTCCTACAGCAAAGGTTTGACAGAAACTGGGTTGGAATATCTCTACTATTTTCTGTGCTGGAATCCTGTACCATTGCCAAGTTCTACTTAAATACTTCATACTTCATCATACTTCTAAACATAGCCTGATTTTGTAATGAATTTATGTGGTTATGATATGTGTATGCTCTGTCTGTGTATGTGAATGTACCTCTATAAACATTAATAAGTGCACATGAGTGCTTGTAGACACCAAATGTTGGTGCTGAGTGTCTTTTAAGACACTCACTGAACCTGGAGCTCTTTTATTAGATTAAACTGACTGGCCAGTGAAGATCCTCTCTCTCTCTCTCTCTCTCTCTCTCTCTCTCTCTCTCTCTCTCTCTCTCTCTCTCTCTCTCTCTGTCTCTGTCTCTTATACACACACACACACACACACACAGATCTGAGAGAGAGAGATACACACACATACACACACACACACACACACACACACACACACACATGTGTTCTGTAATGCTTTGCTTTCCACATAGGTTCTAGGGACTGAAAGGGGCTAAATAATTTATGTTGACTTTGAAAGCATTTTATCAATTGATGCACCTCCTTAGTACTAGCAATTCTTATTTAGATAATTGCTGGTATATGAGCTTCTATAAACAATATTAAAATTCTATACCATTTCCTTGGAAAAGTTGCAGAAGCAAAGAGACGCCCTTTCCATGGAGGTAGATTGTGAAAACATTCATTCTCAAAGTCACTCAGTGATATGTTCCAAGCTTATTTGTGGAAACTGTCAGAATACCATTTTCTTAGTCAAATGGAATTGGGGATGTAGCTTACTGATAAAGCATTCGCCAACAAATGCACTAAGTCCTGGGTTTAAGCCACATAATAGTAGAGAAAAGTAAAACAGTCAGATTAATTCAGTTTGAAACCTGGAACAATTATTTCAGTATTACAATTTTCAACTTTTAAAGTAGCAAATGAAGGTCAACAAATGTATTAAACCTCAGAGAAAGGAACAGATCACGTTTTTACAGGATTCATAAGAGGAATTTTGTAGAAGCAAATGTTTGTACAAATCAAGATATAATCTTGCCAGAAACCTGACATTTTGGCATGTCCTGATTTCCAAGTAGATGCCGTTAGACTGAGGTCATGAAACTGTAGCAATTCCATCCAGCAAAGAAGCAAAGTTAGATGCATGCTAATGGGATAACTTCCAATGAAAGAAAGATTTCTAGTCCTTTGATAGACTAGGAAAAAGGAATTTGATACATTGTGTGTATACTCAGTACAATAGTGAAAAACTTTTCAATTCATTGGTTGATAGAAGAAACCAGACCAGAATTCACATTCAGTATCTAGGCAAACAAAGAAGAAATGGTACACACTTGGAAAAGAGAATATTCTGGCTCTGAATTCTAGTTTCATTCCTCATAGGAAATAAAATTTGAGAAAATCATCAAGTTTGAGTTACTTCACCTGTAAAGCCTAAGTATTGGATGGTACCATGTAGACTACCTAATGCAATATTGAATTTACATGAAACCATTTTCTAGCTTTTAATGAACCTATATGGTCTTCATCAGGAGAAACACTTACAGACCTCATAGATGTCCTCTTCCAGAATATGGGATTAAGAAAGTAGAAGTGTAAACTGAATTGTAAGTATTCCAGGAAACAAAGATGATTCCTACTGTGGGAAAAAAAATATGCCCCTACTAGATGACATTATTTTAAATAACTTCATAAATACTTCTGATTCTAATTTCGTTGGCTGTAATTTTCTGTTAAAGGAATGGTTCAAACTTATGTTAAAACACCTGGAGGAAAGATTCTTCAGATAACCTTTGCTGTGCTATTAGCTTCACAAAAATAACATATTAAAAATAGGCAGGTCAGGTTCAGGCAACAATGATAATTGGAAATAATGTGTCAGATCTTTTAGGCAGTCTGTATCATGACATAATCACAGCAGTGATTTTCTCAGAGCTAACTGTTCATTTTCACCCTCACACTTATGAATCATTATGCTATTGTTTTCCTCATAATGTTTGCTATGCATCAGTGGTTGTAATGGATGGAGATTGATGGGGAATTGAGACTGAGCTGCAACTTAGCAATTAAAATGCTCAACTGGTTTTTGTTCTGGTGTTCCCTCATGGATATGGCCCTGTTCATTAATCTGCATGTTGATTAAAGCCACTATGTGCTATTGATCACTATTCCCAATCCTGTGATCGTAGGCATATTGCATTGCCATGGGCATCTATAACATCTTATAGCTCCAAATTTCATGTAGGTGACAATTATTTAGTAAAAAGTTATTATCATCATCTTTCTGATTTGAAGATAGCTGACAAAATATTTACTGGCTATCCTAAATTATTTTGAAAAGAGGAAAAAAATGAAGGCATCTTTTACCTCATAACAGCTACAGGATTAAAATGGTTCATGCATTTACATATATCACCACTAATATAGTTCATACATTTCCGGTAAACATGATTCTTATATTCAACTTTAGTCAATCTATGCCATTATTTTAATTTTTTCCCTGTTTCTAATGCTTCCTTTGGTGTAAACTGTTAGTGTGTATAAATCAGCATGTAAGTATGTTGAAGGAGCCAGTTATTCTGAAGAATGTGGTCATGGGTCTTTTTATGAAACATCTTACTAAAATGAGAACAATTACCCAGAAATGTATATGATTACATTAGTTTTCTGAAAGCAATATACACTTGAAAATAACTGGGAGACAGGAAATTAAACTACTTTGATTGGCACAAAGGAAGCCCTGTTGATCACAGAGATTGAAAAGATGATTTTATAAGACATATTTAGAAAACCTCAGTTAATATCACAGATGTTAAACAGGGATTTTGAAGCATTGTTAAACTCATCAGAAGATCCTATAAATACTTCCACTGAGCTGTCTGATTTAATGGCTGCAGCATTTTAACTGTGTTGTTAATTTCTTGAGTTCCACTTTAACATAACTACTAGCACCTACTCACTCTTAAGAATTTAAATGTCCTGCAGATGTAACCTGGCTTTTATATGTAAACCACGGCTAGAACAGTGAAAGAGTATTTAATTAGCTCTCCAAAGTAACAATAAATTTTGTTGAAGTCAAAATGATAAATCTATTTTAATATGACTTTTATGAATATATGAGCAACTACTGTGTAAATTGGGTTCTTTGTCTTAAGTTAAGGTTTACTGTCAGGGTATACTACCAGGTCTACTAGAATGGAAATGAAAGCACATAATAAATTAGTGTATTTTTTAACATAGTGAAAACTAGAAGAGAATTTACCCCTATCTGCAGACAGAATTCTGAATATTGCCTATGAACTGCTATTACCACAATCGTTTTTCCAACAGAGAGTGATTAAGAAAGACACTTAACTTCAACTTTTGACTTCTACATACATATAAATATATATGAAAGTATACCCTCATGCTCAGGTACACACACACACAATAAATTTTAGAAGGATAGAAGAAATGACAAATATATATATATATATTTAAAACTGCAAAGAATATACTGTACTTTTGAAGAATATGCACAGGTAATATTTACAAAGATATTTATCTGTATATACATGTCCATATACTTCAGATAGCATATCATATATATGCACATATATATGCTTGTATGTTATAAAAATAATCACCAAGTATGGGATGCTGTTAGGTCCACAGAAGAAACTATAAAGAACAGCACAAATAAAAATTAACTGATTAGTGTCATTCCATTTCTGAACTGTGCTACCTCTACATGTGATTTTTGTATGGCTCCTTATGGATTCTGTGCCTTAAGTTATTGTAATAGCTTTTAAATGTTAAGCTAAACATCCTATGTCCCCCTAAGTCAAACTACTCTGTTGGATCCCAGGGTACTTCATAAATACAAGGCAACACAGACTATATTTCAAAATAATAGATGCTATTTTAGGCTTTAAAGGTCACTTTAGCCTAAATCATCTTGTGGAATCACTACAATTCTTCCCAAATATCACATGCGTTCTTTGTCTGGTTTGTAGCAGTAATTTAGGTTTTAAGAATGTACTAATATTTGTCACTATCATGACCATGAATTACTTGAATTCCAATGATGGATACAGTATAGAGACCAGCTCATATAGAGACGTACGGTATAATGAATTCCAATGATGGATACAGTATAGAGACCAGCTCCTATAGAGACGGACGGTATAAAAATATTCTCTAAAAATATAAATAAATGAAATGTTTTTCAATAAAAAGGAAAGAAAGAAAGAAGAAGCAGTGTTGACCTAACAGAACTGCAGTAATTTCTACAATGCAGTATAATTCCTGAGACATTTTGAGGCTTCACATTTTAACTACAATAAGAAATAACAACACTTTTTCATGGGACTCTATCTGAAAACCTTTTTCATTCACCAGCTTATTTGTGGGTGTGAAAGAAATTTCTCATTAGTAGATTCTTGCTCCTACTCCTCCCCAGGAACCTTCCATTTTCAGGTCTTATGTCTCCTTCCCCCAAACACCTTCAATATCTTGTTTTCTTTCCATGCTCTTCTACTCAGTGTCGCAGGCTCTTCAGTCTCTCCCATTTATATGCACACATATATGCTGAAACTTTGAGTATGTGTACTGGATAGAATATTAAAATTTTGTCTGAATGTGGGACACTTCACAATATATTATTTTCTGGATCCATCCATTCTCTAATAAATTGGTTTCTTTATCATAGAAGAAAATTCCATTGGAGGTGGAGAGGGAGAAGAAAGGGCAGAGGAGAATCAACAGCAGTTTGGTTTTTTTAATGTCAATAAAACCCATTACTTTGCATGAATGAAATATGCAAGGTAATTGAAAAATATTAAGGTGATATGGATGTATAATAAAGAAAAACATAAGATTTTTGCTAATGAAAATTTATTACTGTGACAGAGTAAGGAAAAATAAGAAGAAGGAGATAGAGAATAGAAAAAAATTAGAGTTCAGAGAATCAACAGAAATCGATATTCTATCTAAATAATTTCTATTTTTTGCGATTTTCTATATTCCCTTAAATTTTGTTACCACATTTTACCTTGTAAAATCCAATTGTAGTGTTTATAATTATCATTCAATGCAAAGATTATTCTTATTTTTGTACTTAGATGTAATTTAATATGACATTAGATGCATTATATAATTGAAAGTAATAGCAATATACATTAGTTCATATTTCTACAGTAATTTTAGTCCGAAGTGTGAGTTAATACATTATATTTAAAGATAGTAAAGCTTTTTCCCCTACAAAATAATACTGATTACAATATTTTAACTATGAAATAAAAAAATGAAATATTTATTGTCCATCAGTCTCTCTCACCTAGAATTTGATTTGTTATTTTCAAAACAATGAAGTAATTGATGTTGGTATTTATATGTGTAAGCTTAATTTTAATTCACTATTTTTCACTAAGAATTTTTAATATATTCTCTTTAGTGAATGGTTTGCTTTTACCCCTAGGTGCCAGTGAAACACAAGTAGTACCAGCCAAAGCTACTAGTCAAAACTATTGAATTCTTTGGCGAAGTGATTTTACTTCTAATAATTTTTCTTATAAAATACTGTGCATTTGTAAAGAGGCACACTTATCAGAGTTGTCTATCTAGTAGTCTTGAGTCCTACCTTTAATCTACTCTTCAGAACACAAATGAAACATACTAGCCTGTATGATCTTTGTTGGTATACCAAACAGTTAAAAATTATTAGAGTGTTTGGTCATCATTTTCCATAGAAAATCCACCCAGTACCCTCCATCATACTGTTCTGGAAATCAGGAGTAAGTTATGTTTTCCTCACTCACTAGAACCCAAACTCATAGATATAATTTCTCCTTTTGAAAAGATGTTATACTAAAAGATCTTCACTAGATTTTCTAAATCACAAGATAAACTATAACTGTCTATAGAATTTTTATAGTTCTTCCATCCTTCAATAAAACCTCACAAATTATGAAGTGTACAAGCCACCCTTCTGAATGCTTAATGTTCCAATACAGCCTTGTATGGCCAATAGGTACTAGTACCTTCCCATTTAGCTGTATAGTATCAAAACAATAGCCTGCCAATTTTCTATTTCTATGTGTATTGAGAAATAAATACAAACTGTACAGTATCTAATCCTACCTTCAATATTACAATATTTGAAGAAATATGAAAACTGTTAAGGAATGACAGCATAAACCATTGTACCCACAAGTTTTCCTCCTACATTGTACTGTGTATTATTAATGCTATATGCTCTTTAATTCTTGTGAATCTGACTTTGCATAAATAAAGTAGGATCTAGGGAGTACAGATTTTTTAAGTGATTGTGAGCCTTAATATAGAGTCATGAAATGGATGAGGCAATAGATTCAGTGTTAGATAGCTTCAAGCTAGTACATAGTACAACTCATTCAAAATTAACAAGAGGACTAACTTAGATCCTTAGTATCATCTAAGACAAATATTTTCATTGAAGAAAATTTTTTAAAGTAACATTTGCAGAAAATACTTTTGTTTGTCTGTTTATTTTTTTAAGCAGGCAAACAACAATAGAGAAAATAAAATAATATTGCCTGAGATTATCAGTAAATGGAAACAATAATATAGACATACCATAATTTTTACCATGGCACTGGTGAAGAAAAATAAACATAAATGATATGCAAAGTAGACAAATAAAGAATATAAGTCAAAACACTGAATACTTTTTAATTCTAGTGCAAAGTATTTGCCAAAGCAAAATTCAACCAATTAAAACAAAAAACAATAAGAAAGCATTGGTGCAACACATACATGTTATTTTCTAGCAAATAAATCCATTCCTCAGCATCTGGAGCAAGAATAGCTGATTCATTTCTCTACACAAGGCTATTATCCTGCTTTGTCAGCAGTCTGGCTCTGGAGGAATTCTCTGTGGGTTACTGGATTTTAGTCCTTGTGTTAGCCCTTCCTCTTGTAGATTAAACTACGCTTATCCATGTATATGTACAAGGATCCAATATGAAGAGTGATAGCCTACAAGGCTTCCAGGAGCCTAAATATAGACCTGGAAAGCCAACACTTTTCTAACATCACAAGACCATGCCTCATTTCAGGACAGAAAAAAAAATAGATTTTTAACTCTGTATGTGAATGTCTTCAGAATCACAGGGCAGAGGAAAAATGGTGTTAAATCACACATGCCTATGAGAATATGGCACATGGTATTTAGTGATGGTCAGTTCATTTTTAGTGACTGTAGTGTAGACTAAGTAGGAAGGTGCATCATGTCAAGATGTCTTGGTTATTATATCTTATGAGAAAAGTCAAGTTTATAAGTAGAGAGGACCAAGAAAAAAATCTGAGGAGTAGAAATGTAGTTTGAAATGTGAGTGTTCTCCAAATGTCTATACACTACAGGGCTGGACACTAGGCAGGTGCTATTGGAGAATAAAGATTATGAAGCATTTGAGAAATGGGACATATGAGAAGTCTTTACTTCAGTGGTGATGCCTTGTTTGGGACATTGATCCATTTTTCTTTTATTTTTGGCCCAATGGTGAATGTTTTTGCTTGACTATGTATTTCCATCATGACAGGCTATCCTGCCATGAAAACAAGACAAAAGGAGCAACAAAACATGACTAGAATCTCTCAGATACTGAATCAGAGGTATTCTTTTATTCTTTATGTTGAAAATTGCAGAAAATTTTAATTAGAAAATATTGATGGATATACCATAGGACTTCAACAAAATCAGTGACTCATACAAGATAAAAGCATTAAAAGTACACCTGAGAGGTATTAAGCAATAAAGGGGTTGACAGATTAGATGTTCTTTGGATAAGAGGAATTTTGAGAATTAGGGTTTTGGGAATACTGAGTATTTCCTGGATCTGATAATAATGGACTCAACAAGATAAGAAATTTAGAAAGCCAAGCAAAACAAAAGAATTAGACTTTAAAGCTATCTTATTCAAAGGAACTATTTTTTGATACATCTTTAAAAAGGTTTGCAAGTTATAAGACTTCATCAACAATGTAAGAAAAACTTTAGGAAATCTTGTTTGTTTTAAGTGGCTCTTTTTTTAAGGATAGAATAGTGACAGAATTTTATATGTTGAAAGAGAGGGACAAATAAAATATATAGGTGCTGAGTGGATTTGGAGGAGGATTCACTTTGGGAAATAGAAGGAAAGACAATATTCAAATGAAGCAGTTATATTTTATGTAACAAGACAATGTTAAATTTATGACATGGTCTGTTCTCTGCAGAGATGGTCTTGGTTAGCCAAAATATTTAGAAAAATTAATAAGATATTCAAAGAGTTCCTTTGAGAAATTTGGAGAAAGATGGAAAAAGCAGACTAAAGATGCTGAAAATCCACCTGAAAAGGCCGTAGACATTAAGGGACTATATTTGGGTTTTGGGGGTTTTTTATGAGAGAATTAGGTCTTTTCAAGTATGAATTTTACTAATTTTCCTTTAAGCAAAGATTCCTATTACACATGCAAAGATAAAATCTCATGAGGTTCAGTTTCATGATCACCATGACACAGAAAGCATGTACCAAGAATTTGAACTGAGATCTACTAGACTTCAAAGAATCTTTCCCCATATCTACATTGTTCTTTTTCCTGTGTCAATTTCCTATCACATGCAGTGTGCACTTTCTCTCAATTGACTATTTCCCAAATGCTGCCTCTGAACAGGAAAAGCTTTATACTGTATCACAGGTAGAAAGTGGGTTTGATTCCTCCTTGTGGACCATTTGTAAACTTGGGAAGCTGTTGCAAAGACAGGAAGCTGCTATTTCATTGTTTGCTCTATCAGGGCAAACAGAGATTAGGAAGACACAATTGAGAAACACGCTGGGCCAGTATGTTCACTATTCTTTATTGTAATAATAGTTCTAGAGTGCTTCCCTCAGGGTGCAAGATTTTTGTAGAAGGTATGTGACTTTATTCTACCTCCCTAATACCTATCCAAGGAAATTGCTTTTTCTACATGAAGGTGCCTGTAGCATAAGAGTGAGAAAAATGCATAGTATCCAGGACAAGGTAGCCAAAAGAAAGTCTTTTTAGTGGGTTGGATGTGTAGCAGATTTATTCAGACTTGACAATGAGCAAGCCTGTGATACAATAGAAACTGGACATCCTATTTGAGATCTAAAAAACGATGACAATTGATCTTCCAGGGCAAACAGGGAGGAGAGAGAGAGAAGCTAAGAAACTGATGAAAAAAATGACTTTTTCAAAACTTAACCAAGTAAAGGAAGTGTAATTACCAACAAAAATATGAAAGATAATAATAACTGGAAAAAACTTCTATGGCGTGTAAGAGTGTATATCCACTTGTGTGTGTCTGTGCATGAGGTTATTTGTGTAAAGGAAGACTTTGGATCTTATTTATCAGGAGCTGTAGACCTTGATTTTTGAGAATGGATTTGTCATTGACATAAAGCTCAGAGATTAATCTAGGCCTGCTGTCCAGGAAAACAAAAGGTTCTCTTGCCTCTGTCTCCCCATTGTTGGGATTTCAAATGTGCATTACCATGCTCTTTAGCACCCAGCAGCTCACCACCATCCATGACTCAGTTCCAAGGGATCTGATTCTCTCTTCTGGTCTCAGTAGGCACAGCACACTTGTGCTGAACAGACATAAAAGCAGACGAATCATCCATAAGTATAAAATAATATAAAAATATTAGAGAAATGCTGCTGCTTGTTTACGTCTTATGCCTTTGATCCCCACACACAGGTGAAACACCCGTCTTTCTTCCATTTCAAAAATAAATCTGTTCTTTTTCATAGATAATTTCTTGGTTTCTTTGATTTAAAATAAAGAGAGTTAATGTTCTACCCTCTATTTGAAATAACTTTTTTTCCCTCTGAATTTTCTTTCCTGGTTTTAGGTGGTCACAGTTGCAAGGATCAGATAGAGTGAAGGGTTCTTCAGTAGACTTGAGAAAGGCCAGGCACAGTCTCTGAGGCATTCCCTTTCAAATATGTGTTTCTGAGTTCTACTCACTCAAAAAAAAATTTAAACACAAATACTCCAAATTAATGCTCCTTTTATAATTAAAAAAGTATGTTTCAACTGAAAGTCTGAATATTGTAATGACTGTAGTTCTCTACAGTGTGGAGTCCTTTTTTATAATCAATGCTCTCAAAAACTAGACCACATTTCTAAGAAATGTAGGAGCAAGTAATTAATCATTGAAAAGTAATGCTTCCAAAGAGATAGTGAAAACTTCATATGCAACCATGGAATACCAAGGACACTTGTTAGGGGAAATATAATAAAATGACAGAATGGCAGCTAATATCAAGAAATTTAAAGTATTTGACATTTAATAAATGTTCATTCTTACCTCTTAACAAACATAAAACACCTTTGTTTTATATGTTTAGCCAGAACAAAAATAGAGTAGGTCCAAAATATCTTTCAAACTTTTTATTGCCACAGTGTTTATCTGTTACAGCTTTGACTGTTGTCCTGGAACTCACTTTATAGACCCAACTGACCTTGAGCTTCCAGAGACCTGCCTGACTCTGGTGCCCAAGTACTGGGATTAAAGATGTGTACCATCACTATCTGGCTTCAAACTTATCCTTAGTCATTTAAATGTCCATTAAATGCATTTTTAAAATCCTGTAATAAATTTTAGTGTTTTTATTGATATAAAATCACATCACTTTCTCCCCTTTTCTTTATCTCTCACCTCTTCTTATGTTCCTGCTCAAATTGATGGTATCTTTTCTTTGGTTTCTGTTGTTACATAAATATATGTATGCAACATATGCACACATGTGTACACACACACACACACACACACACACACACACACACACACAAATAAAGCCCACTGAGTCTGATTTTGTTTTTAATGTGTGTCCAGTTGATTTCAGGGTTGACCACTCTGTGTTGGATATCTGAAGTTCCTCCCTGGGAAATGTTAATTCTCCCAACAGTTATCAGTCACTAATAGTACTTTGTGTAGCGGTGGGACCCTGCCTACATTTCCTCCTTCTGCATTGATATGTCCATTGGTTGTCATTGTTCTGGTCTTGTCCATGCAGCCATTTCTAGGAGAGATTGTTTCCCCATGAACTTCCTGATACTCTGCTCTTGCAATCTTTTTGATCCCTCTTCTGAGACATTCCCAAAACAATAGATACAGGAGCTGTGATATAGATGTGTCAGCAACTTGGCAGCTACCATTCTATATTCCATGCAGTTGTTAATTTCTGTAATTGTCTCCATTTGTTCTAAATAGAAGATTCTTCGATGCTGGATGGTAGCTACACTTACCTGTGGATATAAACCTCACTGCCAGGCACGAGAAAGCTGTTTTTAAATGGTTGCACTAACTAGTGCAACTGATACTCACAACAATACAGATTATGAGTGTAGTCCTTAGTTGCCTCTTGGCATTAAGTTTGGCCCTGTCTGAATAAAGACACTGTTTACATGGATCACAAGACAATTTAAGCTACATCTGGCCTTAAAATCTCTTGCCTATGTTATCCATGGTACCAGAAAATACTATGCAAGGAGAAAAGCAATTACATGGTCCTACTCAGTTATACCATCTATGAACTTTGGCAATGACTTTCATGGCAAAACACGCACAAAGACACAAGTGTCATTAAAATGTCAGTGATACCAAGAAGTATCTAATTAGACTAAATACCATTTACCATGAAGCAAATCATGCCTAGTACTAAAAATGTATCCAGTCTCTATAAGATGGTATCCTCATGAATTGTTAGAAAATAATATACTACCACCACTCAGCTACACCTGCATGAATACTAAATATATTCTCATTTCTAAGTTCCATACTTTCTCCCATCTTTGTATAATGAGAAGTAAAATATTTTCTAGCATTACCACCTAAAACACAAGTATAATATTTTATATATCTCTGATATAATCAATTAGCTATCCATCCACTTGTTATTTTCACTCCTTTCTCCTTAGTTATTGATTTTTCAGTACTACATAATAAATTTCTGTATCTCTAATGTGAAGTACATTTGTAATTTTATAATGTAAATATTTCATAAAAGAAGAAATATACCTGAACTTTGAGTGCTCATAGTACATCTAAAAAAGCTAAATGCATTGTACAAATGTTTTATTTATGCCCAAAATATGGTAATATGGTAGATGTAGTAATGACCTCTATTACATACCAGTAAGTTAATGATACATTCAATAATACTATGTAGTTGTATTGCTATGATGCAATAGATTTTCAGGGTTATTTTCAGAATAGAGTTGTAAGCCCCAGCACCCTTGAAACCTTCAATATTTGAGTCTCTTTGCTGAGATCTCAGAATTGCTTGTGTCTGGCAGCTGCTTCTTTTTATTGATGTTTTATTTTTCTCTCTTTTATATATTTCATTTTTGATTGAATCTCTGTTTCTGTGTGTGTCTCTCTGTCTCTCTTCCTCTCTCTCATCTCTCTCTCTCTCTATCTATCTATCTCTCTCTCTCTCTCTCTCTTTCTTTCACTCTCTCTCTCTGAATATGACCACTAGGGGTTTTTTGTTTGATTGTTTGTTTGTTTTTTGGCAGAGTAATTAAAGTTGATATTTCCTGCCTTCCTGTTTTTGAAACAAATATCTTACTTCCTAGTTTCAAGTTTAAAGATAGAAAGGAATTCTGCTAAAGAATCAATTAGATTCAGAACCTCATGCCACTGCATTCAGATAAGACTGAGAATTTATGAAGTAAGCATTAGATGAGTTTCGCCTTGAGTTGATACTGAATAACTTGAGACATCAGGAAACCTTGGGGTAAGGTAAGGGTCTTACCACAAAAAATGGATTTGCATCTGTAAAACACAAGCATCTGTTTTTACTTTATGAGTTTTAAAGTTACTATTTCTAGCACTTATCTTCTAAAATAATTAAATAAACACTTAAAAGAATTATAAAAATGAAGATACAGAAATAGAATTTAAGGGGATTATTTTCCTTAAAATTAATTCTTAATATAAGTATAGAGTTCAACATTCTGTCAAATGATCTACAAAGAAATTCATTTTCCTTGTCAGGATGCAATTCATTATATAAATTAATTCCCACTAAATTAAGAATGACAGAAGAAGAAGCTGTGGAGTTTGTCAAGATATTTCTGGAGAAAGTTCAGTCTGAGCTTGGCTGTGTTTCATTTGACATTTTGTCTACACAAACAGACAATGCTGTGTGTAACCTGGGTCAAGCTTGGAGCATGACTAAAAATAGTTTTGATTAGAAAAAAATTATAGATAAATTATATAGTCAATTCTGAGAATCTGTAATATCTATAATATACCCAGGAAAATGAAGGACAAATAGACATTGTGGAACCACAAAACTACTCTACCGAAACAAACAAACAAAAATAACTTATTTTTTATTTTTCATCAAATATATACTCCCTTTCTACTACACATACAGTCTTCTACTTACTGTTTGAAAACCTCAGTGGCAACTTAGTTTTATTCCCCAGAAGTTTGGTTCTCCATCTGCCCAAGCAACAATGCTGAATAACTCTTGGTAAATATTAGTTTTAGGTTGCACCAAATTAAAAAGAGATTCACAGTGCTTTAAATACTTTGAGTTATCAAATATGACACTTAGAGCATGTGGCTTGCAAATGTCATCAGATAAAAATTAATATGTTGGTAGTATTTTTCTTAATTATTTTCCTTTTTCTTTGGTATATTTTCTGCGTCTGTTTTGCTAGTTGATTAGAATTCTAGTAGTTAAATTTTAATGAGAATAGACATCTAATGATGCCATATGACAAGGTTAAATTTATCAGGGAGCTTACACTAAATAAATTTTTTGCAGAGATGAGCTTATTGTATATTTACTCATCCAAAAATGCTTAACTGTGCTTTTATTTCATACTCAATGTATTTGTGGAGTTTAGAATAAAAGCAATACAATAAAATAGTTTGTTTTTGTATTCTAATGCAAATACATTTGAAAAGCAACCATCAGGCTAAAAGGTTTAAATGATACAAATATGCTTTTCATTTCGGTTTGCGTGACAATGAGTTACATTTTTTTTTCAATGGGGGAAGGTGTGCTCACACTTTTGAATGGAATCCAGAGATCAAAATTGGACACCTTCCTGAATTTTTTGTCATCTTATTTCTTAAGATCAGAAGACACCTTGGTGTCTCTCTTTCTGCTAGACTATGTGATAAACCCTCCCTCTGGATTGAGCTATATCCACCCACAATCACACACAATGCTGGAATTATACCATGCCTAGCTTTTAAGTAGATGCTAGGAATCTGAACTAAAGTTCCCAGACTTGTGTAGCAAACACTTTGCACACTGATCAATCTTCCCATATATGAGAAATTCTTTGAGGGTGACCAGATTAACTAAGAAGATAATTATTTAACAAAATATAAATTAGAGAGTAAACCTACAGTCTCCCAATAAGATCTCCTAAGAAAAGCTGGTGTGATAGCCCTGAGGCAAGATCTCAGAGAGAAAGCAAGGTGAAGTTATTAAAGAAGAGTGCCAGTCTCTGGGTACCTGTTGGAGCTAAGTGATTAGAGACTTGATTTTATTGATATAGTCATTGAAAAGATCCCTTGAGTTGCAAGGCAGAAAAGAAAACAGATTCTGTGGGTATGAACAGAAAAGGTAGAGCAAGATAAAAATGTAAAAAGCTGAAGATAAGGAAAAGGCTTATGGAAGACTGTACCTCAATAATTGAATAGCCAATGAAGTCATGATCTCCCAGCATCTGTAGCTATCTACAGTGGGCTTCTGCAAAACTGGACCCATCAACAGTCAGAAATGGACTAGGAAGAGTCTTCTGAGCTTTAAATCTCCAGGAAAAATGACTTTTTTTTTTATTCTGGATGTTAACTATTAGGAGGCTAAACATTGGGGAAAGAAATATAGCACCTGGAGAAGTATTTAAAGGCTTATAGCCTCCCATCACTTTCTCCTCTTTCTCTCTATGCTTTCTATGAGTAGATTAAAAATAAATAAGTAAACAAAGAAACAAAGAAACAAAAATATCAGCCAGCTTCTCATACCCCTATTCCTACTGCCATGCTATGCTTTTCCCACTAGGACTGACTAAATTTTCTCCTAATTATGGTTTTTATTGGTGTTAAATAAACACTATGACAAAAACCAACTTGTGGAGGAAAGAGTTTGTTTCAGATTTTCAACATTACAGTTCTTCCTCAAAACTGTCAAGGCAGGAATTCAGAGCAGGAATCTGAAAGCAAGAATGGATGCGGAGACTTTCTCCTCATGGCTTCCCCAGCTTGCTTTCTAATACACCAAGAATCATCTGCCCAAGTGTCATATTATTTATTCTGGGTCCTCTCGCATTAATCAATAGTTAAGAAAGTGGTCTGTGAGATAATGCTCTTGTACACTATAACATTTCTTACTATCACTGGCTTAATAAAATGTTGATTGGTCAGTAGTCAAGCATGAAGTATTAGTGGAATAACCTGATTAGGAAAACTCTGGGAAGAGAAAAGGCAGAGCAGCAGATGCCACCAAGATGCAGAAGAGGCAAGATGTGAATACTAGGCTGAGAAAAGGTACTAAGCCATGTGGCTAACATAGATAAGAGCTATAGGCTAATTTAAGTGTTAAGATCTACTTTGCAATACCCTTGAGCTACTGGCCCAGCAATTACTATAATATTAAGCCTCTTAGTCAATTATTTAGGAAGTGGTTGCTAGGTATTTGAGAGTTTCTGATGAAACAGAAATATCAGACTATAATAGTCCTGCAATATAGTCTATGGGCCAGTCTTATATGGAGACATTTCTTCAAATGTGGTTCACTCATCTCAGAAAACTCTAGCTTTTATCAAGTTGAAAAGAAACTAACCAAGACTTCCATTCATAACTGTAGGACAACATGAACTTTTTCTTAAGCTTCCTTGGTCACTATATTGTATGATATCAATAGAAAAATAACTAATGTAGAAGTTGTTACCAGGAAAGGAGGGCTTGTTGCTGTTAAGAACCTAAATATGGAAAACACTTGGGTCTTTGGACTAGAAAAGAAGTTGGATGTTATATGCAGAGCATCACAAGATAATACAGTCAGAGTCTGGAAGTCAATAGTGTTGACATTAAAAGAGACATTAGATGCATATCTCATAAGGTGTAGAGAAGAATGAGATTTCTATTATCAAAGAAGCCAAAGGTCATTCATTTTATTTTTTTGAAAAAAAATTGTCCGAAGAAAATTCTTAACGTAATAGATTATTCAGGAAAGATTTCAAGACAGTAGAAACATCAAGGTGTTGGGATGGTTATTACTGATTATTTTTATGCAGGTCTACAATGAATGAAGACCAACAAATGAGTCAGAAGGAAATGCAAGCAAAGCACTGCAAAGCTGAAACTTGTAGTCAAGTCATGAATTAAGAATGAAGCCATAATTGTCAAAAAAAAAAGTGTGTCATTCAAGAAAAGCCTTAAGCTCTGCTCCACAATAACAGAAAGTGTCCTCTGGGCAAGACATCCTGTGAAAGAGAATCTGATAGTTTGCTCCAATAAAGCAATTGTCTCATAGTAAAAGATTCTGTAAATGTGGTTCAACAGGGGAGGGTCTATCCCATGATACTACTGGAACTTTGCACTGTCACTTACTTGGTGCTGACTTTAGATACACAAAAGATGCAAAATTAAGGTGTCATTGATTCTTTCTCCATAGATACAGAGAACTAGACTTATAAACAATTGTGTAAAGCTACATAGGTAAAACCTGGGTTATGTCGACTATAACTGTCGGAGATTGCAAAGCCATGAGATACCAGTCAATGAAAGCTGCACACAGGAAATGGGGCCTGCCCAAGAGAGAGATACATGTTATGGAAAACAAAGATAGAATGATGGAGCCATCTAATCCCTTGAAAACTGAGTTTCTAATTCAGAACATGAACTGAGGGATCTGATGTTTTCCCTGGTGAGTTTTGGTCTTACTTTGGTTTAACCTTTCCTGTTATACTTTTGTTTCTCCCGTTGGAATGGTAATGTTCACTCAGTGTTGATGTGCAGTATGACAGGCCCATAGGGTCAAGCCAGTTGCCAAGGCATGCACATAATGAACTTCCTTATGAGCCAACCAGGAGTCTGCCTGAGGGCCTAGCAATGGGCAATATTCAGCTCCTGATTGTGCCCAGCCACTGAGGGGCAACCACTCAAAGCCAATGAATCAGTATGCAGACTTGGTGCTGGGAGGAGGGTATATAAGGCTCTCTCCACTGCTGAATAAACAAGTTGGCTGTTCGCTTTTCACTGGAGTCCTAGTGTCTGTCTGAGTCTTCTCATCCCCTCCCACAAGGGAGACAACAGGAGCCAGCAACACAGCTAGACAGATAAGTATTTTCTTCCCCACAGTTTCAAAGTTAAGAGATTGCCTTGAATCTCAGAAGATATTTCTGTCTTTCAAGTTTACAAACTGAATAAACACATTTTTATATTATAGCATACTGTTGGGTCTACAGGCCCCAGGGTCAGAATATGATGCTTTTAATAAAAAAATGTACCCCATAGGCTTAGGTTTTAAGTAGTCGGTCCCCAATTGGTATTTAGGGTTAGGGGATCCTTGAGAGGTAGAGTCTTGCTTTGGGAAGTATGTCAAAGGGGTGTCTTTGATGGTTCTTACCATACTTCCTATTTTCTCGATGATTCTTGTGTGTAGAAAAAAAGTGATCATCCACTTTCCTGATTTTGCTGGCATGCCATGCCTTCCTCACCATAATTGATTCTTTTGAGATTTATAAACCAAAATAATTTTTCCTTAAGTTTATTTTGCTAATTATACTTTATAATAGCAACAAAGATGTAACCAATCAACTATAAAAGTGTGGTGATATGTTACATATTTAATAAAACCTGGAATATCAGAAGATCAACACACAGTCAAAAAACTAGGCAGACATAGATCAGGGAGTTCTTGATCTTTGAGTACTAGGCCAAACAGATAGGCTTCAATGGCACACACCTTTAATCCTAACACAGGGAAAGCTGGGAGTAGTGACCTATGCCTTTAATGCCATAACTCCAGAGACAGAGAATTTTCTGTGTTCCTGTGAGTTCAAGCTTGACCACCAAATAGAGTTACTACTGCCTTTAATCCTAACCTGCATGGGATACAGCTGAGTGAAAAGGGTTTTTAAACCAGGCTTAGGGAAACAGCAGCAAAGAAGCAGCAATCAGGAGCAAGGCTGAGGAAGCTGGAAGACAGATGGGTGAGATTTGACTGTGGTGTTTCCTCTCGCTCATATTTCAGCCTTTCCTCGATATCTGGCTCTGCATCTCTTTCATTACAATCAAAAATTGTGCTACATAAAAGAGCAATTATTTTCTTCAGTTGAGTACCCACTGAGAAGTCCTCCAGTTGCAAAAAGTGCTAAACCTATGTACATACAAATGATCCTGATTATACTCACTAGACCTTAAAAACAAAGAATCATTAATATGAGATGAGGACTTGTAGGGAGAAAGAATTTTTAAAAAGTAGTATGGGAAGGAGATTGAACAGGACAGGGGTTGACAATAACCAGAATACATTTTATATGTATGAAGTAAAACTCAATAAAAGTTAGGAAAAAATGAACAAAAAAGGGGAACAGAATATACTAACTATAAAGATTCTGCATAGATCCAATTTGGGGAATTCAGTATGAGGACAAAGTAAATAATACATTAACAATTGAGCTTAAAAGCAAGAAAGTTTTGTGGGTAGATTGGATACAACATAGAGACCAGCCTGGGTGTCCTTAGGAAACAAGGGAATGAGAGAATGGCTGGGCCACTCACTGAACATGGGAACTCATGAACAGATAAAAGTAAAGACTCAAGAAAGATTTAATTATGTTGGATATTTTTATACATCTAAGTGAGATGTTGATTTCAGCAATTTTAAAATTATGAAGTTTCACACAAAAAATATGGAGTGCAAAAAATAGTACCCATTGAAAATGTATATTTCTTTGTTGCTATTTATTTATTTCTTCCCTTTTGTGTATCTAGATATATAGGTTACCAATATATTTATAAACAAATCATTCACAAGATGCTAACATATTTACATAATATTTCATTCAGATTAATTTACTTGTGGTTGTTAAATAATATTTAAATAATAGAAATTTAAATTTCTATTATTTAAATAGATGAATATTACTTAGGCATGAAAATTAGCCTATGGCTGGATATATATGGAATCCTCAGCTCAGACAAAGCAGTAGAAACTCTGGATTTTTTCCTCTCCCGTTAAAAGTGCTTTAAAAGGTATATTCCTGCTGATAAACACCCTGTCTATATAGCCTCAGAGAAGCAAGTTAATTGCTAAGACCTGACAGTGCAGAGCACAGCATTAATAAATGGGGTGTACTGGGTTGTAGAAAGAACAGATGTGAGTTTTCTGCTCCACTGTACGATGAATTAATTCTCTATCTCTCCATTTATATACTGCAGTCACCACTAAAGACCTGTGTTAAAGACAATGGTGGCACAACCTTCACAGGTCCACTATTTCAAAAGGCTCCAGTGACATTAAAAACCTCTCCCCTAAGATGTAGTCCTTTTTAACAGTGATGGGAAGAGGGGAGGTGCTTTTATTTGAAATACTGCTGAAATATGATTTTTGTTTTTGGTTCCTCTAAACATGTTCTTACAAACCTAGTGCCTGGAGAAACTAGAATTGTACAATTACCTATAACTTTGTCCCAGTGGAAAATACAGTTGAAATATATTGTTCAGTAAATTTTGCCATTTATTTTTTTTCCATCTGCCTCAAAAGATGCATGTCTTTTAGCTCCCAGGAAAATAGCTTTTATTAACAGTAGAGAGGATTGATTGATCCATGAAGGGAATGCACATATTTAAATACCACATGGAAGCAAATGTAAATTTTGTCACAGACTTCATTAATTGGTGTCAAATGTCACCACACAAACCATATGGGAATTTACTGCTTCTATGTTTTACCAAACACTCTGAGAATCTGTTACTACAAAGAACTTACATTACAATGTTCGACCTTCTAGTATGTTCTGAACATTGTAAGGTAGGCATTTATATTGCTAGAATTCCTCAGTGCTCACAGTAGGCTAGTATGATGGTAAGAATCTCTGCTTATGGATAGTATCTTCCCAATTAAAACTCAGGGTCCTCATTTGTAAGAGAAAAAGAGGTCAGACATATGGAACCCATCATAACTCAAGAGAATTCTGTCTCTAAATTATACAGGCAAGAAATTGCATGGGAAGCTCTATATGATAAGCTGCATAAACACTGAGAAAATCACAATAAATATAAAGAAATAATATGCCTTCTAGGTAATCTGGACAAGGCCAACTCTGCATATCTAGAAATTTCACAATTAGTAAATGTTTCATTTTACAGTGGCTAGTAATTTATATGTTATTTTTTAAGTATACCAACAGTGTCAAGAGTAATATATTTCCACAATCACAATGAAAATTGCATAGCACAAAAGACAGTAAAAAATACATCCATGAATGCTGATTTATAGAGATTATTTAATGCCAAATTAACTACTTTCAACTTATTCTGATCATAGAAACTCAGAATCAAAATTTTGGAGTAATACATGTTAACTTAAATAGGCTTGGGATAAATTGACACCTATCGAAATATGAATCTTCTGCATAACATCATGCCCTCACACTCCAAGAATATCTTTATTAAAAGTTATTATTTACCTGATTAGAACTCTAGTCAATGCTTCAACAGCAACCAACTAACAAAAGCCAAGTGAGTTTTCCTACAATACCACAGTGCAAATTATGAAGTAGTTTCTTTGAAGAAAGGCAAAAGCCATTTCAGGAGCATCCAAATAAAACTCTTACTGATTTTCCATACTCCTCAACACCCCAGATAAAGGTACAAAGGATTAGAACAGCTAGATAGGGCAAGCTTTTAATCCAAGGATACCAGATAAACTATGTTTAAAATATCCTTATGGTTTTCTGGAATTTCATTCATACCTGTTATAATGTTTGCCTTTCAATTTCTAGTTTTATTGAAGTAGGTCATCCATTTATTGTTTAATTTGGTTAAGAATTTGTCAATCATGTTTTATCCTTAAAAAATTAATTTAAAAATAAAATAAAATATCCCAATTTATATGGTTTGAAAAGTCACTGTTAATCATCTGTATACTGTGACTGGTTGTAGTCAACTTAATCAGAAGAAAGTATGAAGAATGACCACCCCTCAAAAAAAAAAAAAAACCAACCAAATTAAAGACTGTTTCCTCAGTTCTTGTATATGTGTGCTCTCCATGCACATGGGGAGGAGGCTAGATTTTGATGTCAGATGACTTCTATTGCTATTGTCTTCCAATTTATCTTTCATGACAGAATTCTCTCACTGGACCCAGAGCTCACTGATAGGCTAGACTAGCTGGTCATTGAGCTTAGAAGATCCACCTGTTGTAAGGATTCCTGGCACTCCACATAGCTGAGCAAAGTCAGCTCAGGTGGGATGCACCTTGTAAGGAGGCACGCCCCTGGGCATGGCTTCGTAAACCCTGCAGCACCTCCTGGACACATACGAAGACACGCCCTAAACGTGACTACGTAAACCCATACACACCCCTTCTCTTAAAAGAGACTTGCATACATGTTTGGGGCCTCTCTCTCTCTGTCCCCTGACTTCTGTACTGCTTTCTCACGCACGAAACTAACACCTATCTGCCACAAACCATGCCTCCAGGAATATAGTTGCAGATGTGTATACTCACAACCAGTGTGGGCTGTGGACTTTCAGATTCAGGTCCTCATGATTGTCCACCAGGTATTTTAAAACTTAAGCTCATAAAGTTTTAAATTAGTTTTTATACAATATCATTATTCATCTTAAAAATATTATTCCAATTCTAAAATTCCATTGAATTCTGACATTGCACAGTTGCTACCAATGCACATAAGATACTTAGGATGGCTCATTATTTTGTTTTGGTTTTGTAATCAACACATTTAGGATGATGTAGACTACATGGAGTGTAGTATAAATGAATCTGTACATACTTGGAAATAAATTTACATTGGCTTCAAACAAATATTGGAGCTTCTAGAAATATTTAATTTTTAAAAAGATTCAGTTCCGTGTCATTAGTTTTAATTACCTTAAAATCTCAGAATTTTCTTTTTCTTTATTTTTTTTCTGTTTTTAAAAAGTGCTGTGACTATAAAGACAAAATTTCACTTAAAGCACCATGAAACAATGTAGGGAGAACTTCCTAACAAACCTGTGCCAAGTTGAAACTCTTTTAAGATTAAACTCAGCATTTTTTTTCTCATCATTTGCCAAATAATACTGAAGCAGAAACAAAGCAAAATAACACAGAATAAATGAGGGCTGTACAGCTGAAACTCGTTCTTTCGAACTAACAGGTAGCCGGGGGAAAGCTGTGATATTCTTAAATTCCAGTGGACTCATTCAAAGAGACAAGATGAATGATCAAATGGCTCAATAGGACACACTTTGATCAAGCTGCAAGAGGTTGGTTTAAAGGTTGACATTTAATTTGAAAGCAAAGTTAAAGTAACAAACCCATCAGAAATTTCACTCTAGAAAATTACAAAACCACTTATTCTAAGAGACTTTATCAAACAGGAAATCAAAAAGAGCCATTGATAATAAACACCATAATGAGAAATTCAGAACATTTGTGCTTCCAGTGACCATAGTAAAAGGCTTTCCATTTCTATTCAACATTTATTTTGAATTACTATAAACATATATACACTATATTGTAAATATAATATATATGCAAACTAAAATTTTACTCTTCTATATGGCTGGTGTGATGGTTAATCTTGGTTGTGAACTTGATTATGTCTGTAATCAAATAAAAATAAAAAAACTAGGCAAGCCTCAGTGGGGTTTTCCTTATTAGAATTTAAGGTGGGAATACCAACTCCCAAACTAGACTATATCTCCTGATAGTAACCCACATGAAAAGACATGAAGCTTTTACATTGGATTGTTTTCCTTTAATCTTACTGGCAAGTTTTCCTGTACTGTAGATGGGGTGTTCCTTTGTTGACCATCATTAGGCAAATATTTTAATTCAATTAAGCTTTTTCATAAGTAAAATGGTGATGATAATCCCAAAATGTCGGTAATATAACTTTTAGATATGATCACAAATACAGTGTTTTGAATATAGTTTCATCCATAGATGCTCAGTTTTTTAGTCAAACACATTTTTGTAGCTACTACCAGTTAGTATTTAGTTCTTATTAAGTATGCAAAAGGAAAATAAAAATCTAAAGAATGTAGGGGCTTTTAATTTCCCTGTTCAGTCTACATGTGGTCAAAGCCTAGGGCTTTTGTCAACTTGGAAATGAGAAATGAAACCACACTTATCTCAAATAGTATTATAGTTGGACAGTGGAAAAATATATTGATGATCAGTTAATACTTAAAAATTTAAAATCTTACTGATTAATGACTGATAATTCAACAATAGAATGTATCTGATAAGGACTCCCAGTCTTGGAAAAGGTAAGAGAAGAGTCAAAAGACCTCAAGTTAGGGGTACAATATAAAGTTAACCAAGGAACATGAACTTGCTCTTTGGAAGTTGTCACTGCAAGAAACCCCACTTCAGGGGGAAGAATTAGTGTGTCTCCTTGGATAGGTGCATAAACCACATCCCTTTCCGCATACTTTAAGTGGTTTTCCCAGAAGTTTAGGACACACTCTAAGAATAGAAAAGCAATGGGAACCTATTCCATAACATTTTATTTTAAGCTTAAAATTATTACAAATTTTTATATTTCATCACATTAATTAGCTGTGGTATCTGAAACTTGGTAAAGGAGAGGATCAAACAGAAAGTAAGATCCACTTATATTGCACAGATCCTAATTTGTCTTATAATAAAAAGCCAGAGTTAGATATTTGGGCAAATGCTTAAAGATCAAAAAAGCAGAGGAACAAGCCACTACAGAGACTTTGCACCACTATTGTATCCTCAGACTGAAGGCCTCTGAGGCCTCAGCACAGAGGGATAGGAAAGCCAAGTGTAAGTGGAGGTGAACTGTTGCCTCCTTCTGTCTTATATTCCCCTCTCTGCCCAGTCATATCACTTCTTGTCTCGAACTTCCTAGTGTTGGCTTAAGGGTGTTGTAGAAGATTTCTGAGACCTGTTTGGGCCAGAAATTCAGACCTTGCCCATAGTGGTTCCCCCCCACACACCAAAAAAATGATTCAGACGCTTATATTAATTTCATACTGTTTTGCCTATGTCTCAAGCACATTACTAGCTAGCTCTTTCATCTTAATTCAACCCATTTCTAATAATCTACCTCACCAGTGGCTCACCTATACTCCTTACATGGTTCTTCCTTGGGGGTCTGATGGAGGCTGATTGACTGCACCCTCCTCCTACCTGTGTCTACTCTGATTTCCTGCCTACTGCTAAGGTGCTCGCCATAGGCCAATACAGTTAACTTTATTTACAGCATACAGAGAACAGTTCCACCACATAAGGTTGTCTGTCCGTCTCAGGTACTGGGAGTAACAGCATGGGATCCCAAGTTCTGGGATGACAGGTATCACCACTCCCTGGGTATTTTGGACTAGATTTTTTTTTTCATGTAGTCCAAGTTGGCCTTAGACTCACAGAGATCCAAAGGGATCTCTGACTCCCAAATGATAAGATTAAAGGCATATGCGACCATGAACTAACTTCTATGACTAATTCTATACCTGGCTCTGTCCTCTGATCTTCAGACAATCTTTATTTGTTTTGAGTACAAACAACATATCACCACACAGCTATGAAAAAATTATGTTTTGCAGACTTATTTTTGTGTCTTATAAAAAATGTGTGGTTTTCCCACCTATTGTGTATCTCTATGCAGGCCCTAGAATAGAATTCATTTTCATGTACTAAAAATATTTATAAATATGAAAGCTTAGAATTCCTTCATGCACACACACACACACACACACACACACACACACACACACACACACTTTTGTTGCAATTGTATCTGTTGCCAGAAATTTGAGTCCTAATAATGTGTATAAAGGTCCAGTGTTTCTACAATGTTAAAATATATAAGAAGGTTATTAAAACTGACAGATCATGGAAATACTGTTATTTTTTTAGTCTGTGCTAAAGTATAAAAATTTGAAGTTTTGATTGGTGTTTTTTGATGCCTGATAAGTAGGTTTATTCTGGCTTCAATTTAAGAGACAAAAAAATGAATTAGTAATTATACCGAATAATAAAATGATTACACATATATAAATAATTATTATTTTATAACATTATAGCTATTTATTAATGAAAAATAAGTTTTTGGAATACTTAAGAAACAGTTTTTAGCTGCAAATTTCCACTTAAATTGTTTGAAAAACTATAAGTATAATCTGTTGTCAATAAAGAAATACAAAACTTGGTTACTCTGTCAACATTATGATAAAATACCTGAGATAGATGGCCTAAAAAGAAGAAATACTTGTCTTTTGTTCATACTTTTCCAGTCATTTACTTAGGGTTGGTGATGGGTCACTTCACCAAAATGGACAACTAATGGAAATGACAGAGTTTCATTTCATAGCCGCTGGAAGCACAAAGAGAGATAAGAAGCAACTGAACACAAAATCTCTTAAAGAGTATACCTTCCATCAGGCCTACCTCTTAAAGTTCCTATCACCTAAAGGCACCAATGCTTGAACCAAAACTTCAACAGGCAAGACTCTGGGGAAGAGTTAAGACGTAAACCATAGCAAAAACATCTTAAAACATTTGTAAGTGAAATAATTAAAATATATGTATATCATCCTAGTAGTCATCTTTGAATTAGCCACAATGACTACTATGTGTGGTGCTTGAAATACAATTAAGAACCCAAGTTAGAAATATATTTGTAAAAATCTGGCTAAGTAAGAGTGTGTTGCAACTAATAACTCAAGAGAATTCAGCCATTGGCCAGAAGTAGAGTGATGATGATAGTAACAAAAGTTAAGATAAAGTGACCATCTTTCCTTCTAACCTTCATCTTTGAAGGATGTGTGAGGTTAAAGATGTCAGAACTTAATCAGGCCAAGTGCAGTGCACAAGGCTTTTACCCTGCCCTCTGGGAGAAACAGGTGGATTTCTGTGAGTCCAAGGCCGGCCTGATCAGTGTAAGAGTTTCAGGCTATCCAGAACTATGTAGTGAGACACTGTCTCACACAAAAATTAAATAAGTAAAAAGAAACAAATAAAAACTAAACACTTAAGGGACACCTGAGTATTATAGTATTCAAATTTGCTCAGCATTGGAAGTCAGTAGCATAATAATTATCCAAGTATCCCCAGAACTGACCCAGTTTTAACATAAAAAGATATATCCGTACACCAAGAAAACTCAAATTGTCAGAAGGATGAAAATGTTTGATTACCCTGATTACTGAGAAAAATATATCATATATAACAATTATAGATAAGAAAAAAATATGGATATATGTAAAAAGAGCAATGTTTTTAATGCTATGAATTTCTGCATTTTATTTTCTGAACAAGAGACTTCCAGTTGGTTCACCTTCTTCCTCTAGAGTCCAGCATATAAATAGTGTCTATAGTGGCCATAAGCAGTGTGGGGTTTCATATGTATGGTATTCATATTTAAAGAAAAATAAAATATTTAACCTCCAATATGTAAATCGGTGTTATGTATTGAGATGGCAGTGCTGCCAACTGACATGTGTTCCTGAGAAAGAATTTATTTGTTTGATTCTTACTCCACATTTACCTCCTTTACAGAAAAATCAAAAGACAGATTGAGCCTCTCCTAGCAAGCTGGCTTCTACCTATCAAAGTCAGCTTACCTTTGTGCTTGTTTATTTTATTGAGACTACTGTATTTGCTGGTAGAAAGCATTAAAAACTTTGCCTAGAACAAAGACAAACAAAAAATGTTTTGTATTCAAATCTCCATATTCTATATAAAGTGAGAGGGATACAACATCTGCTGGGGAGAAAGTAGCTGTGGATTTTATTATTATTTTATGCACAATCATAAATAAGAATAGGGTGGGTGCCATTGTGGGAATCCACACCTGTATGGATTATGGTTTTTGACTTACATGAAGCAACATATTTTCCTGTCTTAGGCCCATCAAAGAGGAAGATAGGGAGTATTTCCACTACATGATTAGAGGTCATGTAGAAACCATCTCATCAAATAGTTAAAGCATTCAGAGGCATTAACAGATCTAATAACAGTGGGCACAATTAGCTCTGGTAGCATTTAATCACCACTCTGGTTTCATGACATGAGGATGGGTTAACAGTCAATAGCCCGTGAAGGCACACACTATAAATAAACAATACATCACTGTTATGGCAGAGACTGAAGGGGTGTTAAATGCATTGTGAAGAAATTATGTATGGTAGGTGCTGAGGTTCTACATAAGGGAAAAACCAAGGTGGCTGTGCACCACAGAAGACCATACAAAGGTAAAATGGATAATCATAAATGATTTACCATAAGAACATATGACCTAAGCATGCAACATGAATCCCAGAGGCTGTCATGTATTCAATTACTCTGTTACATGTGTTTTTCTCCATAGTCACAGAAATCCTCCCCAGTGTGAAATTACTTTTCTTATCTTAACTTGAGACTTTGTGCTAATGCTGCATATCTCTGGCTATTCAAAAAGCTTCAACTGAAGGAAAGAAACATGAGTCTAGTACTTAAGACACTAAAAAAAATTGCCCAAAAGGAAATTAAATTCTTATGTGATAAACTATTTGAAATACCAGATCACATTAACTTCAAAACAAATCGATTATTTTTTTCCCACTAGCCATAGACTGAGTGTTTACAAATAACATTGTCACTGACTACATAAAGCAGTTACATTTTCATTCCTCAATGTCTTTAGTATAGTATGAATTGATTCTCCTTGGGGCAGGGGGATACTGTATATGTACTGACTCTTTTTCTTAGGAATAAACCTAGTGCCCTAGTTTGCAAATCTCTTTTTAGTAGTCTCCAAATCCATTTTTATGTTTTCCGAGAGCAAGCAGTTGGACTGTATCCATAAGCTTTCTTTGAAGCTTATACCAGTGAGTCTTAGAGGAATGTGGGTGAACTGAGATCACTTAGTTTGTCAAATGTGATCTTTATATACCTATTTGTATTTCTTTTGCAGTGTCTAGACATGGAAAATGCCAAAGCAGATCATACAAACACAGAACATGTGGTCACAGTTTTTAATGTCCTAGACTTATACTATAAAGGTGAGATGTCTACTGACCCAGAGAGGAGCTAATGTTAGAGAAAGGCTTTCATTATGCTTTGTCAAACGTCATTTAGGATTTATTTTTATAGTTAGTTAGTTTTATCGTAGCTAACAATGGATAAAGAAAATAAGAATACAATTTAAATGGCTCAGAAAAGAGAAAAAATATCACAATGTGAGAGTAGTCCTAATGTAGTTGCACAGTGGTAAAGATAAGTCTGGGAGAAACTTAATCATCATGGAAATTTAGGCTGAAAGTGCCAAAATCTGGCTTAAACTAGTTTAGGCTAAAAAGCTCACCATCCTTAGGGGTGGTATTTTTGCTATAACTACACACTCCTCTTTTGAGAAAAGTGTTTCCTACTCAAATATCACAGTTATCCAGAATTTCCAGAGAGCATCTGAAAGAGCATCCGTCAGTCTGATTTTGAATGATTTCGGTCTTTAGAAATGGGGTAATGTCAATGACCAGCTTAGACCACATGTCTAGATATCTTTTTAGATGCCTACTGATGGAGAGGTTTCCAAAGGAAAAGATTCAGGTGATATAGACACAACAGCCACATTAACAAACTAATAGTTTATAGGTGTGTAATAGGTTTTAGGTAAATAGTTATTAACATACAATTAATATACAAAAGATGAGGGATGGATAAATAGATGATCTATAGATAATAGATAAATAGATAGATAGATAATAGCTGTCTGACTCCCAAATTATCAGTTTAAATAAAAAAAACTAAAAAGAAAGAAAGCTAAAGAGTTAACTTAAGTATTTTTTTTTTTTCAGAGAAAAATGTAACTTCTTCACTTCTATAAATTAAGTTGCTCCCCCTGGATGCTGACCAGGTCATTTCCACCTGGTTTCTCTCTGGGTGTCATGTTGCTTCTAGCATGTTAACTGGGCATCAGATTGAGTACACTCCTATCAATGGTGTAAGTGTTACTACAGATCTAAGGAAAAGGACTTCCCTAATGAAAGTGTTGAGGGAAAAGGCATCTACAATGCAAATGTTGCAGTTTTTGAGCTGAAATGTGAAATGTTTCCCCCATAGAGTTGTTGTAGCTCTGAGGGGAAAGGCATCTAGGCAGTAGGCAGCCACACTGCACAACAAATCTCATGGAAGAGATGTATTGGGAAGGAAAAAATATAAAAACAGCAGAATGGCTGCCTATGCTTGGATAAGAAGCATTATATAGTGTTTCTTGAGTGAAGCGGTGGAGTTTTCCATGGTAGGGATTAGTAAGATTTCAAAACAAGTCCAGGGATTGGTGGGATTTAAAGCTCAGAGACTGGTGGCTTTGGATGGTAAATTTTCAAATCCAGAAATGGACTCAGACCATTTACCCTACAAATGGTAGTGCCTGTCTTCTTAATCTTTTAAGATTTCAGTTTTATTTTATTTTGATGATTGTTTCTGCATGTGTGCCTTGGGGCAGAAGTGGCAAGGAGTGGATCTGATTTTAGAGAAAGCCAACATGTAGGTTTTTCCAGCTGAACCAAGTGTTGGACTGATGTATCAGTAGTTAAGTCTACTTGCTGTTCTTGCAGGGGACATGGTTCATTACCAGTTATTCTAGGCTAGAACTGTCAAGACCTCACTTTAAGCACCTTCTGTCAGTTAAATTGTCACAAAAGCAGCTTCAATTCAAGAAGAAAAATAGGTCAGATCTTGCTGGAAACAGTGGCAAAAGTATGTTGCAACAATCCTTAACATGCCACCCGGGAAACCATAAAAATGATGTGAAGACACAGGTGATCACATCAGGAGCAACCAGGAAACCAAATACCCTGTTTCTGTCAAGCACTAGCACAGAAACTTGGACAGAGGGATGAAGGGTGGAGAGAATGCAGTAGTGACATTTAGTTCAAGGAATTGACGTACATGATCCTGGGATTTGAGTAGTTAGAACAAAATTCCATAAGACATATCAGAGGTTTTATTTTTTTTTAACAAAGTATGGTAATTTATTTGGCCACTGACAATGAGTGCCTTCACATTCTCCTTGGGCTAAACTTCAAACAGAGTTCTCCTTCACAACAGGCCACTGTCATCCTTTCTTTTTTTTTTTTTTAACTGAAGTACCTACTTTAAGTAGCTTAAATCTTTCTCCATGCCTTTGAAATACAAATGTTTTTTACAGTCCCAGGAATGTCTTGCTCAAGAACATGAAAATCATTGCACTGAAATGTAATCATTAGGAATATAGGATCCAAAGCCCGCACAACAGCAGAAATAGTAAGATAGTCAGGTAGGTTTCTCAAGGCAGGGCCCTGAAATTGCTCCTCACAATCCACTGAAAAGTAGAAAGAAAATGACATCATAAAGTTGACCTCTGATCCACATATATATTCTTCCCACACAAGTATAATGTATATATATATATATATATATATATATATATTTTAAAAAAAGAATATAGTACAACTTTCTCTTATCTATTTTAAAGTAGATGCCTCAGTTCCACAAATAGAAATTAACAGACACAAGTGGCATAATTGTATCACCAACTTCTTCAATAATATCTTCTAATAGTTTTTCACTAGCTCTCCCAAATTCCTAACTCTCATACTCCCTTGAGACTATGTACTTTATTTAAAAAAAACTTGATTTATCAGAAAAAACCTATGAAAAGAAGAAAAATTGTGCTTTCCCATGTATCACATATTAATATAGTTTTTACTTTGTCACACAGACAAACACACACGTATACACACAGTTCTATTCCTCAAAAACTCAGATTGCTTCTGCTGATATTAAACAGTAGTATAATTATATTCTTTTTATAAATGCATTGCTAGTATTAAATATGTGGACATAAAAAATAGTAATGACAAAATACCAAACTAGGAATAAGTGGTATTTATTTAATATTAATATCTACATATAAGAAACACTGAATGAATGTGGAAGGCTATAGCTGTGTGTGTGTCCTACTTTCTGCTTCTGTTATAAATAATCAAGATTTCTTTCCTCACTTATCCATTCTGATAACATATATATGTTTATATATATTAAATTTTAGACATCAAATAATTAGATTCTTGCTTTTGTGGACTGTTTTTGAGTTAGTATTTATTAAGCAGCATTGTCTTCAAAGCTTCATTAGCTCTATAATTTCAACATAACATTTTTGCAGTGGTCTTTATTAAATGCCTTTTTTTTGTAGAGTGAGTGGGATTAGGCCAATATAACTAGCTGTAAATCAGTCTACTTTAAGCTTGTGGGAATGATAGGTATTATGTGACCTATAGTTCTCTAGTATTCATTCTTTAGTCTTGGCTAGTCTCCACATATAACAGAGACTGCCTTTGCTATAGATCCATGGATTCTCTCTTGGTCTACAAAATAAGAAAAAGAATTAAAAGCTAAATTTTTACCTTAATTTTATAACTCTCCTTTTTGAAGTCAGATACCTGATTTACTCTGCATGAAAGTATGTTAATCATTGGAAGGAATAAACTTAGTCCTTTTTAAGGATTAATGATTAAAAAATAGTAAAAACTATGATTTCAAGAAAGGTTATATGATTTTCTTTCTTGCACCCTAAAAAAGTAAAAAGTCTACAATCATTGTCCATTGTCTTTAATATGCAGTTATCTTGGATTCCTGCAGGAGCAGACAGGTCATGGGAATTAAATCATATTGAGTAATAAAAAACTTCTGTAGGGCAGGCGATCTCACAAAAGCAGGACTGAGATACTGGTTAACCAGACTATGTCACCTAAAACTCATTAACTATTCATGTCTCTCTCCTCCCTTGCCCCAATTCTTCCTCTATCTAAATTTACAGTGCATGTCAGTATCTTATCTCTTGGCTAAAATGCTTACTTTCCATATTGTGAAGATGACTATTTTAATTGAATTCCTTTCCTGCCTATTACTTTTGCTCTTACTTTCCTCTGTTTTTGTTGAAAAGAGAAAGCCTGATATGTTGGAACTTCCAGAGTTGGGCTACTGGCCTGAGACTTGAGTAAGCTCATGTAAGCATGCAAAAGCTAAACCCTGGCCAAAGACTAAGAGGGATTCCAATAGTCTAGAGGTCTTTATCTGTGGAGCTCTTAGTAATAGTGCATTCCTATGTAAAATTTTTCTACATTTGTCTTTTTGAGTTTCTGAACTTTCAACAAAACAAAACTCAACTGGAGTCTCCTCTCCATCTGTATATTCTTGTCTGAAAATCAGCTCCAGGCAGAAAGCCAGGAGTATAGTAGGATCCACTTTATATTTTTCCTTCTCTCAGGGATCACCTTCTCCCTCAAGTTATCTACTAACTGAGGATGTTGCTTTAAATTTGTTTACACCCCAGTGTTGTTGCTGTTGTTTTTAGTGTGTGTTTTCACAGTGATTGGTCAAATACTGTATTCTTTGCTGGGGAGGCAGAAGTGGCTGTCTTAAAATATTACACACACAGAAATGGCAGTTTTATCACAGACACAAAGCACTCTGCCAAAGAAGAGCTCATTAGAATTCCCAATATCCTTATGTGCTTATGTAAAGTGTCCTCTTGTTTTCACAGAAAAACATAAGTTTCCTCCATCACTGCCGAAATACACAGCTGGTCAATTGCTTGAAGTCACTTCACATCAACTGAAATGGCACACAAATATTTTTATGAATTTCTCTCAAAGACATGATGTGTACTTTGGAGATTATGTTTAGGTCGATGGTGCATTAAGTATTTTAAAAATATTTGTCTGTTTATGTGTACTTTTTAGTTATCTTTCAAATTCCAAAATTACATAAATAGTGTAAGAATGCAAATTGAATTACTGTAAAATTTTCACAGCAAGGCTATTAACCCTTAAGCACATCATAGGAAAACCTCTCTCATTCTGTTATATTTACTTTCTTTGACCTCAAAGTCATTCTCATTGTCTATGTAACTGCCACATATTCTAGCCCAAAGAGAAAAATTGCATTGCATCTGAGTTACTGAGTGAAGAGATGCCTTGTTCAGTTCCTTTTGGTAAAGCTATTGTAATGTCCATGGCTGCTATGGTACCCAATAAACATGGAGATGATGGTTTTCTCAAAATCCTACTGTTTGTTGGTATATGGCCAGTGTCATCTGCTCCCTTTAAGGCTAGTTCAAGTGTAACTATGACTGATGTTACCTCTGAGAATAGTTTATGTTTTATACTAGTAAACAGTTGTGAAAGAATCATCTACATGCAATTATATTAGTAATTGATTTTATTTTGAGTCAATGAAAAATTATACGAGATGGGCCAGTCCTAATCAGGTGAGCCATGTTTTTCACTTTTTTTGGTTTTGAATAAATACTTTTATTCTATGAGATTTTATAATTATATGCAGCATACTTTTATTTCTCCCAGATCCATAACAACATAATTCCTTCCCAACTTCTTGTCCTGATATTTTCTTTTTCTTTTCAACCAGTGAATATACTGGTGTTCCCATATTCACAGGGCTATAGAATTATCCAATGGAACAATATATCAATGGCTACAAACCCAAAGGAAAATGATTCTGTTCCTTAGTAGTCGACAATGGCTTATAGCTGTTTGGATAAAATATGGGCCCCATGAAGCTCTCCTACATCAATGCTGGAATTTTAACTACCTTTATCTTTTGTAGGTCTTCTGTAGCTAAACATGATTGTTCTATGTTTAGTATGATAGCCGTGTCATAACCATAAGATTGCCTTTTATAGTGTTGTTCTTCATTTTCTAACTATTACATTCTTTTCAACTCTTCCTGCACAACATTCCATGAACCTTAGAATATACATACACACATTTATTTATATATATGCATATATATACATAGAGAGTCATACAGAAAGAGAAGATGTTTATATACATATCTATGAACTATATATAGTCTATATAGGATATATATGTAAATATATGTGTATATGTATGTATTTATAGTTGAAAATTTAGTCACTAATTCTCAGCTCTTTGTTCCATTATGAATTTGCTGCTGTCCATTGCAAAATAAAGAATCTCTGACCAAAGTCAAGAGCAGCAAATATCTATAGCTATAAACATAAATATTTAGAAAGCAGTTTGTCCTCTATTTAGGACCTATGGGGTTTTGCATGGGATTGTATTATCAGAAATGAAATTTCCCCACACTAAGAAGGAAATCCAATTAGAAAGCTGTTGATTATACATATAATAGTGATGCCAATGGATGTAGCTTATGTGGGAGGTTGTTTAGCAGCTAAGGTCTAATTCTAAATACAACCTTTGATTTCTATTCTCCTCAGTAGCCTATGTATCTCCTTCAGGCACAAACCAGTAGGGAAGAATTTTGTGAATTAGTTTGACATTGCTCTCTATAAGCCTTGCTAACAAAATGTCCGATGTCTTCCGCAATAGAGTCTTGCAGGTAGCTATGGTAGACAGAGGCAAACCCTTTCAAAGAGACTTTAATTTTTTTCTGAGATTACATGCTTCTATTATACTAGAAGAATTTATCAACTCTATGAGAATGTGTGTGACTCACATGTTACAGAACTGTGAAAGACAGCTGATGGCAGAGGTTTGGCCAAGTTAACATGAAACTCAGTCTGCCAACCTACAAGAAACCGAATTCTGCCAATACCTATGTGAGGTTGGAAATGATCTCCAAAAAAAAATGCAGTTTCCATCAGCCTTTTAATTTTAGCTTATGAGGCTGTAACATGTATGTCTCACTTTTCTTAGATCTATGAACATTCTACAAATAAGGGTTAATATTTGGATCAACATTGCTTCAGAATCCTGCTTTATTATTATGAGAGTTTCCCTTCTGATTGGTATGCTATCCATTACCATCATTATAAAATACTTTTGTGTCATTATATAATAATTAAATTATGCCTCCAAAAGTTGTAAAATGGTATGAAAGACAACACTAAAATTTGCCTTCCTTTAGGCTTACCAGGGACCTGTAGACAAGAAAAGAGTGGAATATGATCTTTGGTATTGATCAGTAGCAATAAGGAAATGGACAAGTCTTTATACCTGAAATATCAGCTTCATGCCTAGAGGGTTCTAGTTCTTGTTCCTAAAGCCCCCTTTTTGTTTTATTACCTTTTAGGATTCTTTGTTCATTTGCTGATGATTCATGTTGATGATGACACAATAATGATTATGACAAAATAACAGTATCATAATACTCGTCAGGTATGTTTCACATTGTGAAATGTTAAGACAGTTCCTTAAGCTATATTATTTTTGTACATTATTCCATGCAACAACCCTATGGTCAGAGTTTTTGACAAATGTTTAATATATATATATATTAGTATATAAAGGAAAGTATATAGTCTAGAAAGGTATGACTGAAATATATTAAAAGTTACTATAGCATGATCTGTGGACCATCGAGCTGATACAGAGTGATTGGCAGAAATAGGATATCTGGACATGGTGGATTTTGAGCTAAAATGTAAAGACTTAAACAGAATAAGTCATGAAACAATCTGTAAGGGATAAGATCAGAAAGAAAGAAATGAATCAGTTTTTCTGAGACAACTGAGAACTTTATAAAGCGTAGAAGTGTTTTTCATTCATAGAAAAATATTTTGAATAATTTTTCATAGAAAGTTGGTGACATGGTTTAATTTATGTCTTGAAAGTATCACTGTGGTCTGTGCTACATTTACCCTTTATGAACTAACTACCTATGTACAATGTGAGAAGCTGTGTGTGTATGGATTTCAAATGAACTAATTCTAGTTATTACCCTACTACCTAGTTGACCCCTGACTCCATACAGTTCAGGAATGTGAAGCCAACCCATTTAACATTAGTTCTTGCTATATTTCTGTACTTGTTAATCTTTGTTGTTAATCCTTGTATTTCTACTTCTTAGAGAAGCTGGGGAACATAGCTTCAACAACTATAAAAGAAGACATAGACATGAATAGCTCAATAACTTAAAAAAATCACTTATTTGTGTATCTTTCTTTTAACCATTGCATTCCAACTGAACGGTGTTCGGATGATGCCATACTTTTGACTAGAATCTGATTCATTCTAACTTTTCTAACATGGTAGAAGCACATAAGTCCAAGAGATTTGCATTTGATAATTAGCTTTAGCTAGATGATATGAATGACAGTTTGGAGCTGTATGTGTTATTCTTGTTCGTGGGTAGCTTGCACCAGCTCCTAGAAGGAACTCTTTCCTTCTCTGGCATCATCACATACTGATGTCAGCACACTGAAGCTTCTGCTTATTGTTTTAGTGCCAAGAGTTCACCAGTTTAGCTTCCTCAACTCTAGTTTGGATTGAATTCTTGTATCACTTCATCTTTCTTGTAAGCCTTCTTCTTTGCCTGTTTTCATTATATAATGATATTTGCAATTATAATACACTGATAAAAGCAAGCACACATGTGCATCCAGTGTTTTATATGTCAGTTGCTTACTATATTCTACACTTGCAATCAGTCACATGAACCTTGAGTGTAATTCTCAGCCTAATTTTCAGAGATCAAAACCAGGCCTGTATGCTTAAAGGTAACCAACTCATAAAATGCAGACTCAAATCTATACTCAGAATAGATTTGAACCTAAGATAAATTTATTTACTCCTTAGACTTTTGGGCATTCTTTTTCTTTAAATGGTAACTGTTTTTTTTTTTTAAACATAGACTCCCATATGTGACAATACTTCCAGGTCTGTTGCCTTAGAAAATTTTTCTGGTATGACAGACACCCTTGAGCAATATATGCTGGTCTGCAATTTTTTTGTCTTTTTTTCCTTAGCTTGTTTTCTTATTGGAAGTCACTTAGATAGTGGAATATGGGTCAAATGGGTAGGATACTACACTATGAAAATTTTGCAATCTATAAAAATATTTTCTGTAGGTGTCAGAGAACTTTTATAAGGCATATGATGGTTAATTTAAAAAGGTATTTAAAGCTATTAGACATTTAATTACAACCTGAGGTTTATTAAAACAGTCTTAGAAATAGTTACAGAGAATTAAATAAAATGAAATTTATCTTAAGTAATACTGTTTGGAACTTCTCCAATCAGCAAGAAGTACTATTTGTATTTCTTAGCTAAGAGATGCCTAGTGTTTTAAAAACTATGTTTCTCTAATCATGATATTAAAGTTCTTAATGTTTTTATTGTATAGATTTTGATTTTGACTAGCAGTTGTACATACCAGAAAAGAATGATCACAGATGAAGGAAAGATTCATTTTTCACAGATGACTGTAGCTCAAATTCTAATTGTCTTAATAATATAGACCCAGAGCCAGATATCAGGGTAAATGCTGAAAGACCAGAGGGACAAAGGAGCACTCATTAGAGAAATGGGATTAAAGTGCAAGGCAGAGGAGGATTACTCATCTTTCAGTTTCATGGGATAGAGTTATTTTACCCTGTTGTTATTACTGCTGATTTCTTCATTGTTTTTGAGAACCAGTATTTCCAGACTTCCATCGTTCACTATGTTATCTACTCTCCAGGAGCTCCATATGTTTGGAGTTCATAATGATACTGCAGAACCATCAGACTCCTAAACCTAACAGCCATAAGGTTCTGAGGCATCTCCAGTGTGAGAAAGCCACTGTGGGACCATTCTGACAGCCTCAAGGATCATCCTGTCAGATGTGGAACAACGAGTAAATAATTCAGCATAACTAATTTAGCAAATTCTTTAAACAAATATGTACACACACACACACACACACACACACACACTGGATCAGTTCTGTTCCTCTAGCAAATCCTGATTAACTAAGTTTATGTTATCTAGTTAAAACCTTTATGTAAATTAAACATAATTGAACTCTAATTAATCAATATTATCAAAGAAGCAACATTTTTTTTTTTTTGCTATTGTCACTTTTTTTTTTTTTTTTTTTTTTTTTTTTTTTTTTTTTTTTTTTTTTTTTTTTTTTTTTTTTTTTATCCAACAATGTTTAGTTTCAGTTCCAGTTAATGAACAAGGACCTGGAATTTAACTAATTTTCTTTTATCTTGAATAAAATGTTGATTTGAAGGGATATAGTGACTCGATTATGAGAGTGCTTACTTTGGTAATTTATATATATATATATATATATATATATATATAAGCTAATGTTTAGTATTTAAGTATATTATACTGGCATTTTCTCTTGCAACCATTTAATTTTCTAAAAAAGTTGATAGATAACACGTGGTAAGTATTTTTTCAGGATGTAGTCCTTTTGAGATGATTTTGTGTGTGTGTGTGTGTAAAAATAAGAAGCCTAGCTAAACAAAATTGCAATTAAAATTAAAGAGATAATTAAATCTATTTTCAGTTTTTTGTGAGCCATTTTCTTCTTGTGAAAATTGTAACTAGAGTGTCAAGAGGGTTTTTTTAATCAGTTTTTATAGTTTGTATTCACTTTATTATATTTATTTTCACTGAACACCCAATACTATTACACATTATGTTGCTTCTATTAATATAATTACGCTTTATATTCTAGTACAAAATTAACCAGCTCAGTGGTCACTTGGCATTTTTTAACTTTCCATTTTTGATATAGTAGTCAACCTTCCATGTGGAGAAGAAAATTCTACTTGAAGATGGCTAGAGTTGTTCTGGAGAGAAGAGAGTATCATATCACTATTCTCCTTACTGCCATGAATGTGTTTGTATAAATAAATTAATTTAAAATGATTATCATCAGTGATATAAAGAAAAATGCAAACTGAAAAATTGCAGTGGGAAGTTTTGGACAACTAGGTAGAAAGCTAATACTATCTGTGAACATTTACACACTAAGGGAAGCCTGGCTCTAGACTAAAAGTTACCTCTTGATTAATTGCTCCACTACTTTCTGAGCAAAGGATTAAATCTTTGAGCATATTCAATAAGGAAGTCACCAAGTGCTGTCTGCAGAGTCCCAGCACACTCTGGAGCAGAGGCAGGCAAACTCTGCCCATCACCACACCCACAGCTCCTGCTGAGGGAATTTGCACGGCTACCCACCACGACCTCGAACTGAGCAAAGCAACAACTGCAGGGGTCTCTGAAGGACAGACTCAGACCCTGACCAGAGAGGTGACAGGAGGCACACAAACCCGAGTGCCACAACTGACCAGGACCCATCTAATCATGAACCACTGAAGCCATGGGCAAACATCAGTGCAAAAAAATTACATAATAATACAAAGGACAACATGGTAACTCCAGAAGAGAGTGGCAATCTTACAAATACAAGACCTGAACTGAGCAATGAAGAGGAAACAGAAGGAAGCAACACCAAAAATTCCTTTTTGATGATCATCGAAGCTCTCAAAGAAGATATGAAAAAAAGCCTTAAAGAAATAGAAGAAAATACAAACAAAA
>PVIH01010642.1:0-73877 GCA_004025045.1 Sigmodon hispidus
TTCATAGCAGCATTATTTGTAATAGCAAGAACCTGGAAACAACCTAGATGTCCCTCAACTGAAGAATGGATTAACAAACTGTGGTACATCTACACAATGGAATACTACGCAGCAGTAAGGAAAAATGATATCCTAAAATTCACAGGCAAATGGATGGATTTGGAGAATGTCCTCCTGAGCGAAGTCTCACAAACTCAGATAAGCAGGGGATATACTCACTCACTAGTGGTCTCTAAACAAACAAACAAGAAAAAAAGCCAAACATGCCCAAGTGGCAAACCACAACCACGAAACAGCTTGGGATCAGAATCACCCTGGACTGACCCTTCAAACCCCAGTCCAACTATAGGAACACCTGACTCACTCTTGAGGGGGGGGGAAGAACTGGATTTGGCCAGAAGTGGAGACTGATCTAAGCATTATTGGGTCAGTGGGTCCATAGGACTGTCTGCTCCCTGCCCAGGGAGGGGATGGGGAGTCGTAGAGAAGAAAAATGACCAGATGTGTTGGGAGGGGAAAGAGACCTTGCGTAAGGATATACAGGGAAAAAAAATTCAGAGGGAAAGATGAACACAAAGAAAATATATGTGTAGCAATCTTATTTGTATTTCTACCCTTGATAAGCCATGCTTATCATTCTTATCCTCTGTATAGTTATTGTTAACTCTTCCACATTTTAAATTCTTTTTACTGTGTTTTTTTTTTTGATAAATACAAAATAAAGAAGGAAAAAAAAAAAGTACTGATGAAATGCTTCCAAGAGAGGCTGGAGAGAGGCTCCAATGGTTAAGAGTATTTACTTCTCTTAAAGATGACTAGAGTTTAGCTTCCAGTACCCACATCTAGTGTTTGCAAATGCCTATAACTCCTGTTCCAGAGTATCCACATTTCCTTTTGGCATCATCAGTACCAGCATGCATATGCATAGATCCATATAATAATGCACAAATACACCCAAATTAATATTTTTTTAAAAAGATAGGTTATAGTGGAATTGTTCTGCCTACTAGTTTAATAAAAATGCTGACTGGATGAAGGCAGACAGGAAGTGTGGGCAGAGCTACCAGACTAAGGAAACTCTGGGAAGCTCTCAGAACAGACTTAAACACCACAGAGATATGAGGAAACAATGCAGAGAAAATGAGCTAAAATACTGCTCCAAGAAAAGGTATCGAGCTGCATGGCTGAACAAGAATCATGAGTTAGGTTAAGATGAAGGAGTTAACAAGTTTTATGCCTGGGCCCCAGGTCAATCAGCATAAACATAATACAAGTGTCTACGTGATTATTTGGGCCTAAGGGGCAGTGGGGATGAGAGTGTGTACTAGTGGGCTAGACCAGAAAGTCTGGGGTCAGAAACCAATTACAACACTTAGAAGGCAGAGTCATGTGGATCTCTGTGAGTCTGAGGCTAGACTGATCTACATAGCAAGTTCCAGGACAGCTAGAGTTACATAGTAAGACTCTGACTCAAAGAAAGAAGAAAGGAAGAAAGAGAAATATTAACTATTGTTAAAGTGCTTATGACAGTGTTTGGTTCAAAGTAGGTACTACTAAGTTCATGTCACATAAAAGGGGTAAAATATTATGATGTGAGTAATCCTCCCAAAAAATGATAAAAATAAATAAATAAGGTAAATCTCTTCTCTTGGTCCTTTATAAATGCAACTGCGTTAAAGCCTCAGGTGTACCAGAAAGTTGCAACGCCACTGACACATGTGAGTTAGAGCATAGTAACAGGAATCTAGAGAGAATTACTAATCTTTCACTAAGTTAGTTTGACTATAACACAGAGAGCTAAACAAAGTAAAAAGATTCAGGTCCTAATGTGTCTATCAAAGGTAGGGCCAATTTTTCTTGGGAAATAAGAGCCACCACAGTGAAAATGAATAGCTCAAGAAAGTCAAGGAGCCCTATTTCCAACTGTTTTTGCATTTGTGTGTGTGTGTGTGTGTGTGTGTGTGTGTGCATATACTTGTATTAACAATGAATGCCTTTTCACCTGTTTATTAAAGTAGTGTTTCTCAGTTAACTCAGAGCAGTCTAATCTGCTCTGGAAATTCATTGACTCTGCCTCCCATGCATTAAGATTACAAATGCTCGCAGCTGTCCTGGTGTTTACATAGGTTCTGAGGATTTAAAGTCTGGTCTTCAGAGTGCACAGCAAGACTTTTATCCACTGACCCACCCCCCTAGCTTCATATTAATCTAATATATTGTGTACACCTCCCAGCTCACATCCTTCATTTGCAGACATTCTTCATTTAGAAATCAGTCTTCTTCAGCAACTTCAAACCCCAAATGCTGAAAAGAAGGCATCCTTCACTCCTTGGACATGCCATTGTGCACAGAAAGAAAGCACAAAAGCTGTAGAAAATGTATGTATTTATTTGCATTTATAAATCTAAGTAAATAAAATGATCTTATCTTCCAGGAAACTTCCAACAAAAGAATGATGAAAGCAATATCTTACTTAAAGGTGCATATAGCACAAATTCTCTTTAGTATGATTAAAAAAAAAAACCCACAGCCAAATATTGGGGGAAAGCTAGAATATCAGAGAGAGAGAGAAACAAATTACAGTCAGTTCTCACCCAGACAACTTCTCAGGCCGAACAGGGTCCTCAGCCTGACTGGTCGCTCAGAGAGAATGGCTGAATTTTTGCCTTCTCCTGCTTTATATTTTTCTCCCCACCCAGCTATTTTACTTCCTGGTTCAATTCTGCTAGAGCTAAGAATAAAAGTGTGAACTACCAGTACCTGGCTCTTACGCCTTGAATTTTCAGAGATCCAGACAGATTTCTGACTCCCTAGTGATGGATTTAAAGGTGTAAATCACCATTCCCTGGTCTTTAGGGCTTGCCTGTGGGTGGTTCTGTCCTCTTATATTCCAGACAAACTTTTATTAAATATACAATATATCACCACAGGTGCATAACTGAGCCTTATATCTACTGCAATTATCCTGACCTCAGATCTTACTCAAACCTCACAAGTGGCTGACTACAACCTATGCAGTGATTTAAATGAGGAAGCATCTGTTTTCCTCCTCCCTGATGTCATCATTATTTAAGAAACACTGAAAAAAAATCCAGGTATAATTCAGAGCTCCCTATATTCCTCAAGTAAAGTTGAACCCAAACGTTAGTCTTTATCAATGTAAAACTCAACTCTTATTCCAGAATTAGATATTTTACTCTGAGCCACATATGAGTGACTGGGGTTCAGAAACCTAGGCTCTGGCTTTACCACCATGGAAGTGGTTAAATGAGCTTTTATATTCACAGAACAGTAAACAGTCAGGTGTCAAGGTCTTATCACATGTATTGATGAGGACATCACATACATGGTAGTAGAAAAACTGGAAATCCTCTATGGTAGGCTTTAAATAATGGCTGATGGTATTCTTAGCTTTTGAGTTTCTGAAGGCAGAACCTCTTAAGCTTTGCTATATGTGACAAATTATACCCTATATTGAAAGTCACCAGGGCTAGGTGATATGGAGTGCTAGGTAAAATATGAAAATGGATTAAAATGGATATTATGGGGTCTAGAGAAATAAATCAACAGTTAAAAACCCTTATTGCTCTTAGAACACAAGTTTGGTGTCTGGCATACATACTGAGCAGTTCACAACCCTGAGTAAGTCTAGCTCCAAGGGATCTAATAACTCTGGCTTCTACAGGCATGTGCATACATATCCACAAACTGTAAGGATCCCTGGCACATACCAGCTACATGGTAAACATGCTAGTCCAATAACCCAACATGGCACCAGATGAAATAAGAATTCCTGGCATGTAGCTGCTACATGGTAAGCCCAATATGACACTGGCAGAACAACCACATGGAGGGCAAGCCCTTAGGTATGGGTATATAAATCCATGCCCACCCATTCTCTTAAAAGAGATCCCCACAAAAGTCTCTCTTTTTTCTCATCTGCTTCTCTGACCTTGTACTCGCCTAGTAACTCTCCTGAATAGCACTGGCAGTGTGTGTCTGATCTCTCTCACACACACAACCAACACAGACATACACATAAATGAAGCAAATCTGTAAAGCATGGATTGTAAGGAAACTAGCCATGGACCAGAAGAATTGTGGCTCTTTTATCTGCAACATTTAAACTCTGCACAATCAATCAGTTTGTGAAAATCTTTACACATCTGGCATGACTTTTTTGAGAAGCCTCAACTTACACTCCCCATGATTTAACCTAGGAAAAGCCTAACCAAAGTTTTTCGATTTGAATAGCACTTTATCTTGGAGCATGCTCGAATATAGATGCAGCTCTATATGTATATATGTAAATAAGGCATTGCATTGTTAATCTATAATTGATTTTCAAACATATGGTATTCACACTATTGAGACAAAGACAATTATGTTAGCTAGTTAGTACTACAGATATACATACATACAGCATGAGCTATTTGGAGATGACTCAAATATGAGAAACCCTGATAAAGTAAAAGTAGAATGAGTTATAAATAAAAGACCTAGACTCAAATGCTATGAAAAACTAAAGGGCAGTATTGTGGAGTGAATCACCCACTTAACTTACCTGAATTTCAGGTTTCTCTTTAGCAAGGTAAAACTTTGCAGTAAGAAGTTCTACTGCAAAGAATCCGCACTAAGAGCAAATACCTCCCTGGGTGGAGGCACAAGTTCCCACACTATCACCTGCATTTAAAAGGGGTTCATGAGATTTGCTCCAGCACAGATGGGTCAAGTCAAGTCCCAAGGCAGCTAGATTAGTTCAGATATCAGAATCTTAAAACACGAAAATTGCAGAGCCCACAGGAAAGTGTAAGGAAATTGGTTAATCTAAAATAAGATCAATGTCTTTGCTAGAAATAAAGATAAAAAGCAGCAAAGAGGAAAAGCCACAGGGACTATAGGTCAGTCTGGATTTCTCTTCCTAGCAAATGCAATCTTGTATCAAGCCAACATAAATCTCAAAGTATAATTTTAAAAATGATTTTTTAGAAGAAAAAATAGAAATTTCCTTGGGAATAGGTGCACTAGGGTTGATCTCTATTAGTAGTTTCAGAAACCTGGCATATACTTTTGCATAATCCCATATGTAAAGCTTACTTCTCCCAGTTTATACTTGACAAGGGAAAGTATAACTCTGGATTTCAGTTCAGTGACTTCTCATTGACCCAAACCAGCTCTGGCCCTTTCTCAGAGACATACATACAAGCTCAAGATCTACTGTGGAACTGCAGCAGCTTTAGACTGATTATGCCACATTCTCTTTCCAGAGGATACCCTTTTCTCCCATCCTGTATTAGAACATCTCCCTAACCTAAGTATCACATGGTCAAGATTATGATATAACCATCAAATGAAATAAATAGTATCAGAAAGGAATAAAATTCAAGGTCTAGCCTTCAACACAACCAAAAAAAGAACCAAGCTCAAGGCCTTAAAACACTTGAAGAAACTAAAAAAGAATGCTTACCTTTGTCTAGATAATTAGGTATCTTTAGGATGGGGTAAGAACTTGACATTTATTTATACTATAAGAAGAAGACTCAACCTGCATTACAGAGAATGATACTGATCCTCCAGTAAATGTTTTAAAGATGCCGTAGAAATGTTGCAAAAAATATTTTTTGAGGTAGGTTTGTTTGTTTAATTGTTTTTTTTTTTGTGTGTGTGTGTGTGTGTGTGTGTAGTTTGGTGATTTTTACATCATACACCCCATCAACCTCAGTAATCCATTCTCTCATATTCATACTCGCTCTTATGATCTCTCTATTTACAAAAACGCCCATTCATGCTGCTCATTTACTTACTGGAGCATAATTAAACTCCCTGTAGTCAGACCCTTAAAGAAAACAAGTCTTTCCTCACCCACACCTCTGCCAGAGGCCATCATGTAATTTCTAAGACTCATGACTAAAGACAGCCGTCTAGCTCACTTCCAATATGCTTATTGCTTAAGACACAATAATGTCTACTTCAAGTCATGACAATTCCTACAATTTCTCCAATGAGAAGATCAGGTGTTAATTTTTGTGCAAATGTCATGGTGGGTCTAGAGAATTCTTGTGATTTCCTGGATTTATATAGAGTCTGTATAAACTTGGAAAGTCAGAAAAAAAGAAAATTAGGTTAGCCAAACAGCAGGGAGATGTGTTTCTCAAGAGGCACACCTCTATTTTCCCAGACTCTTATTTAGATAAATGTGATTAGCCCTATATCCAACTAATCACAGCAATTAAGCCCACATTGAATGTATTACTACTGCAGGTAGAAGACAAGAAGACATTGTCTTAAAAAAACTCCATGCTGTCTTTAATATGAAAACATGAGGAAATTGCCATTGGCCAGATGCTTCTCAGATACATAAGACAAAACAGTTCTTAGGTACATTGAGTACAAATGAGTATGGTATGTTAAACATATGTACATTTTACTACTTTAAAAGCATATATTGTTAACGTAGGTAGATTTGACATGGTCTTTTGTGTTCTTACATAGACATGTTTTAAATAATGGAGGATGGCATACAGCAAGAAAAGGTAAATAATTCCTCTTACTAGAAAAATATCAGAAAGGAATAAAAAATAAAGAAGAGATGAAAAGTAAATGCTGTTTTTTAACAACAGAAAACACTAATGATCTCATGTTTCTTTAAAAGAGCTATTGATTTTTATTTTCTTATATGAGTGTAGTCAGAAGTTTCTGGCTTGCCTGGCTAGGTATAGCCCCAAAGTCCCAACCTGCAGTCCCTTAGTCCCAAAGAATCACACAAGGTTTATATTAATTAAAGTCTGTTTAGTCTATGGATTAGAGTTTTTACTAGATAACTCTTATACTTTAAGTTAACCCATTATTTCTATTTATGTTTAACTATGTGACTTGGTACCTTTTTAGCCAGTTCGGCCTTCTCATCCTACTTCCTTAGAGTCTCTCCTCTTTTCTATGCTCTTTTGATTACCAGAATTCTCCCAATTTGGTTGTCATTCCTCTACTTTCTAGCTACTTGACCGATCAGTGCTTTATTAAATCAATTGGAGTGGGAAATATTTACAATGTACAAGAGCATAGTCCCACCGCATATGAATATCTGTCAGTATGTATATATACACTATGTGTGTGCCTGGAGGTTTCAGAAACCACAAGAGGCTATAAGGCCTCTAGAACTGGAGTTAGAGCTGGTTGTGAGCTGTCATATGGGAGCTGGGAACTGAACCTGGGACCTGTGTAAAAGCAGTAAGTTAGGACTGCTCTAACCACTGGAACATCCACCATTCTCCATAAACAAGGTCTTTTCTTCAATTTTTTTTAATGTCTCAAATTTAAGTTGCCACATTCCATATATTTCTGGCAGCAATTTTGCTCTAAAATGTTTTTTTATTACTTCTAGGATGAAAAACAAAAGCGAGTTACAACTTTGGTCAATATTGCTTAAGTCTGCTTATTATCAAGCATGAACATCCCATGTAGGCAAGCTCATACCATCATCAGCATCAGAGCTGTTACAAAGCATAGGAAACTGCAAGCACTAATTTTTGCCAATTCTACATTATTAAATACAACATTAAAACCATCCTTTGTCATATCTACTATGCCCTTACACTTACCATAACTAGGTAAAATCCATGATGCCTAATTAAATTTAAATTTTAGATTAACAACTAATAAATTAGTGTAGTATCTTAGTCTGTTTTCTTGTATTTTTAGAATAGATTTTCTTTAAATTTTAAATTCAGGACTGTGCATGACTTACATTGATCTATTATGCATGGAACATCACTAGGAAAAGTTTTTGATGAAATTGCTTCTTTAATTAATATTCTGAGTTAGCATACCAAGTGATGAGTTTCATTATGACATTTTGATATAAGTATATCATTATGCTGTGTTTCTAATTCAACTCCTCTACCATTGTCCCCTCAAAGCCCCACATCTTACCAGTTCCCTTCTGTCCATCAAATGTCAACCTTTTGCTTTCATGTCAAAAATATTCAATTTTCTTTTAGTTTTCCACCTTACTTAAGATATCTCTTTCTCCCCTTTCATGCTCCCCTTTTCATTTCTATGGCCTACACGCATGCATATACACACAGGCAAGCACATATCACAAACATACACAGAGAAAGAGAGAGAAAGAGAGATTTCACATCTATTATAAATTCTTCATAGAAGAAGCATATAATACTTTTCTTTCAGCATCTGACCTGTTTCACTTAGCAAAATCACTTTCAGTTCTATCATTTTTTTCAAAATAACATGATTTCCTCTATCTGTATGGCTGCATTAATTCCATTGTCTCTTTGTACCACACTTCCTTCATTCACAAGCTGGGATCACCGGAATGGAAAAAAAGAACACAAGCTGAACACCAGGATTCATCTCTCACTACTTTCTGACTGAATACACAGTGTGACCAGCTGCCAACACTCCTGTCTCCAGGACAATGATGAAGATCTGTACACTCAAACTGTGAATCAAAATAAACCATTTCTTACTCTAGGTACATTTGATGTGTCCTCATGGCATCAGAATAAGAACTACTATAATGTGTAATGCTGTTTTAGAGGAGACTGGCATGTAGAGGAGCAATCAATGGTAAAACACCCTCTCTAAAGGTGGGTAGCCCCATCAAACAGCCGGACGATCATGGTGGAAGAAAGGCAAAAGAAAAGTCTGCTAAGGCTGGCTCACTGTCTCTGTGTGTTCTGGTTACCATAAGGTGAGCAGCTTTCCTTTACAATGGCCTTCTTCCCAGGTGGTCAGCCTTTCCCTATGTCTGAAGCAAAGACACCAAGTGCCCAAGGACTTCAACCTCTAAAATCATAATCTAACGTAAATCTTCTTCTGAATTGTTTTTCATATATGGTTGTCACAACAACAGAACACTGGCGAACTGCAAAATCTAAGGCTGGCATTTGTAAAGAGTAGGAAAAATGATCTTATTATTCAACTTACAGTCTCAATATTTAACTTCTGAGGCCACATGTGTTTTCAAGGTGGTTCCTCATAACAAACAGTTCTTCAATTTTCTGTTGTGAAGATAGCTTAAAAAACATAAATTATTATATTCAGGAGCACAGAAAACAGATTTAAGTAGCTATTTTGAACGCAAATGCTGACATCTCTACCTGGGATAAAGTATGAAAGTCTTCAAAAGCTCATCCAACTGCCCTGGTGAGCTTTTCACCTAGAAATGTCCATAGCAACCAGTCATGAACAGCCAACTATAAGAACAGCCTATAAACACCCATCACTGTTGTTGGCAAACACCTTGTACAATGTGGCTAGATCTTTTTTTTTTCTTCATTCTGCTTTCTCATTAAAAGAAGTACAGAATCTGAATTTCTTTGCAACACAGTATAATTTTTCTAACTAAATAAAATATGCATTCTCAAATTATAATTGTTTAAAAACAGGAACATATATATTATATATAGTTGACTTTTATTTTGTTTCAGATAGGGCAACATTGTGGTATTGGTAGGATATCCTAAAATTCAATGTAATTCTAGCATTAATTAAAGCTAGCTCAGAACTCACCATTAAGGACTCATTTCCAAAGGGCTATATCCCATTCCAAATGTCAATCACAAAAAGCCTGGGTTTTTATTTATGGTGCTTCTGACAGGCTGGGATAAACCAAGAGTTCCAACCACCTTTTCCTGAGTTCTAGCATTTGCTAGAAAACACTGTGATTTCTATAATGCATGTGAAAAGAAACAAATCTTGAACAGCCATAAGGAGGGGATTCAGGTAATGAGCTGATGGTGGAGTTTTCCTGCAAGGTATGTAAATTTCACTCTCTTGTAATTCCATTTTTGATGTCATCAGCAACACATAAGCTCTTACAACCCAATTGTTTGGGGTTCTCTCAAGGCTTTATTATTGTAATGCATAACTAATCTAGTGGTCAACCTAATCTAGTCATTCTCCTCTTATAGAGGATGACAGAAAGAAATAAAATTTAACTCTCAGTGTTGCTTAATATTGTCAATTTGCCTATGTTCAGAGTCATCCACAAGGCAAGCCTTTGAGTCTACCTATGAAGGGTTTTATTGATTAGGTTACTTGAAACGGGAAGACTCACCTATATGTAAGCAGCTTCTTCTACCTGAGACCAAGACACTAGGAAGTCTCAGGGGAAAGTATGAGTTTCACCTGCTTGCCTTAGCATCTTGTTAAGTTTTATACTGTGCAGGAGTGTATTGTTGCTACTTCTGTTGTTGCCACTGCCACATTGCTGCTATCTATGCTGATATCAGGACACAAACTATGCCTTCTAGCATGGACTGTAGACTAGTGCACCAAGAATCTCCAGACCTTTTAGCACCAGGTTGAAATTTTGAGAATATGCTCCTATAGATTGACCAGATACTAGTTCGCTGATATGCCAGAACAAAGACAGTCATTGTTGGAAACCAAAGAGTGCAAGGCAATCAAGTATATAAAATAAATGTTTCCTTTTTCTATTTTCTTTTTTTAAAATTTCTTTCAAGATGCTTTTCAGTTTTATTTCCATAATGTTAAAAGCTGGGACAACAAATGCTAGATTAACAGGCTCTAAAGATGCCTTCTCTCAATGTCAGCCCTATCTGTGACATTTACCAAACATACATGTGGTTAACTTTCCAGACTGTTTTATAATATGTAAATCAGAATAATGTAAACTAAGCATTATAAATGCTTCTTTAATATATATTCATTCGATAGGATCTGTTCCTCTAGAGAATTCTGACAAACATGCTCTTTAATTACAATGGCCATTCCATAGGCAACCATACATCATCAAAAGTTATTCACAGCATCCTCTCTCTCTCTCTCTCTCTCTCTCTCTCTCTCTCTCAACACACACACACACACACACAAGAATCAATCATTCACTAGCATGCCAACAAATATTTCAATTATCCAAGAATTTTAAAACTGTGCCACAAAAATTATGAGCTGCTTTCTCTACACTTTCTATCCACCCTAACCCTAACTCTACCCTAACCCTAATCCTAACCCTAACCCTAAATCTACCTTCACGCTAATCCTAACACTAACCCTAACCATATCCCTAACCCTAGTCCACTAATACTAACCCATATTCACTAACCCTAACCCTAAACCTAATCCCAACCCTAATCCACTAACCCTAACCCTAATTCACTAACCCTAATCCAAACCCTAACTCTACCCTAACCCTAGTGCTGACACTAATCCACTAGCCCTAACACTAACACTAAAGCTATCCCTCATCCACTAAGCCTAACCAGAATCCTATTCCTAATCCACTAACCCTAATACTAAACCTAACCCTAATCCACTAACCCTAAACCTAAACCTAACCCTAACCCTAATCCACTAACTCTAAACCTAATACACTAACCCTAATCCTAAACCTAACCCTAATACACTAAGCCAACTCTAACCCTAACCCTAATCCTAACCCTAATCTACTAACTGTAACCCTAGTCCACTAACACTAACCCTAAAATTAACCTTAAACCTAACCATAATCCAATAACCCTAACCCTAACCCTAATCCACTAACCCTAACCCTAACCCTAATCCTAACCTTTTATTCAAATAAAAAGGTTCACATTTCTGTTCCAGTGGCCTGGTTTTCATTATGTCAATCGAGAAACGGATGTGGGCTGAAGACTTTGGAGCAGAGAGGAAGATGTAATAAAGATAATAACTACTGATGGTTACTTGGAAGAACAGAAATGTGGGTACAGAGGCTAAGACAAAAAAAGATTGGTAAGGATATGATTTTGGAGTGACATATGGGCCTTTTGAAGGGACATTCCTCTTCCAAACAAATGACCATGACAGAGACAGGGATACATTTTTAAAACATTTTAATCATAGAGTTATCTTTTTCTCCTGACAGACTTCCAAAGAGATACTGATAAAGATTCTGACTAATTTTAGGGAGGGTATTTCTTTGATAATGATAACATGGAAGCATTGCCCTGCATAGAAACTGTGCATATATTAGGAATATATACAGGTTCATATACTGTTTGTTGGTCATCAGAAAACCAGATAGGATTAAACATACTCTCCCTCCCCTACAATCTTCTCATACCACTTAATGTACTAAGTTTTCATGTTATCATGAGTTTAAAATGCTATGGAAAATATAATTATTATTTTTTTTAATCTAAATATAGGAAAATCACTGAGGAAAGAATGATAGACATGTTTGTGGAACTTCTTGTGTCCAGAGCTTGACTCCCAGAGAGACCACCACCAAAGCCAGAAGTGTCCAGAATGCAAACAGCAAGGTTTATTGGCAGCATAATACAAGCCAGGCAGAGAGCATACCAAGCTTCTGTAACCACTGAGCAGGAAGTAGCTGGTGCACTTAGCTACAAGGGGTTTTTTACAGGAAAAAGCTACAAGAAAGTTTGTTGCTTGGGGATACAGTGCTGATGTGCTACTGATTGGCTTGTGCTTAGGGTCTTTCTGCCCAGAGTATCTTCGGACCTACCTAGGATGGCTGGTTTTCCCTAGAACTAGTCAAGTGAGAATCTATTCCTTTCCCAGACCTGGGCTGATGTCTTGGCTGATCTCCCAGAGCTGGGCAGGTATTCTTCTCTCAGAACTGGGGAGGCCCCCTGCTAGGTCTGTTCTTTTAGGATATGTTCTTTTCCCAGGACTGATCAGGCATGACTATTCTCCCAGACCTGGGCAGCAACCCTCCTTGCCAAAAATGAGAAACTAAACTTTATTTTACCTTTTTCTAAAATAGCTACTAGAATGCAAAATGGGGTTTCTTGAACTAAGTTTCTCTCTTCAGTTAAGATGGCTTAGTGGGTAAAGATATCTGCTGCCAAGCCTGGTTATCTGAGTCCAGTACTCAGAACACATGTGGTAGAAAGAGAAAACCGAAGTCTGCAAATCCTCTTCTGACTTGCACACATGTACCATGGTGCATGCACCCAAACATATGCACAAGGGACAAATCAATATAATTCTAAAAATAAAAGAGGGTATGGTTGTTTATTTTTTAGTCTTCCGACTCTTTGGAGGCCCACCACACAGCTCCTAGGTCATGGCATGGCTGCTTATTATTTCATTTAAAAGCCTTAGCTTGGCTCCTTTCTAGCCAGCTTTTCTTAAATTATCTCCTCTGTCTATTGCCTCTGTGCTTTTACCTTTCTCTATTTCTGTATATCTTTCCTTTACATCCTAGATGGCTGGCCCCTTATTTTCTTCTCTTTTTTGTTTTTTTGTTCCACACACTCTTTCTCTCCTCCCTGATTTCCCCTCCTCTTTTATCCTCTCTGCCCTCCATCACCACCCAGGCTTTCTCCTGCCTAGCTACTGGCTGTTCAGCTCTCTATTAGACCAACCAGGTGTTTTAGGTAGGCACAATGACACGGCTTCAGAGAGTTAAAGAAATGCAAAATAAAAGAATGTAATCATCATTGCCTCATTAAACAAATGCCCTGCAGCACAAACAAATGTAACACATCTTAAAATATTCTACAACAGAGAGGAGTTTTCTACTGAATAGCAAATGTTCTTTCTGACTTCTAACCTATCTTCTATTTCTCTATACCTGTAAGCCAGCCAGATTTAAAGTTACACCTCACTTACTCCCACTGGTTTCAAGTTCACTGTGAGGTTAATTAAACTAGTACAATACAGACATAAATAAAACCTCTAATGCATAGCTAATAAGAGCTCCTCTTGTTCTTTCTCACCTCCCTGCCATAGAGCATTATTTTATTTCATTTCTCTATTTACACATCTACTCTGGGATCATTGTTCAGTTCTGACTCAAGATATGGATTAAACATTCATAAAATTGCCAGTGTCTTTATGAAAAGTCCACTTTGAATGCCTTCAAGCTGGACTTTACTCATACCTAACTGAAAGAAGTAGAGGAGAGAAAAGAGAGGGATTTTGCAGGAAGTGGCAGGTGCCACCTTTGGACTAGCTTTGGCATCCAGTCTCTTAACTGTGTGCTGTGCAATGGTCTGAGAAAGTAGGATAGATGGGCAATCATAGAACCAGGGCAGAAAAACATGTCTTTAGAGAGAACCCCATGACCTCTTCTGTGTATGATGGGCTTGCCCTTCAAATTTGTGGGCAGAAAGGAAAGAGGAAAAAATTAGTTTGCTTTATTTCAAATTAATGTTTGTTTCATTTTACAAATCAGAACAAGAAATATCTGTTGTTAAAAACTAAATCACTGTAACTGGTAGGTGTTGTCAATATTAACCACTCTCTTATTTTGGTTTTTGCATATAACAAATTAGATAAGAACCTGGGGGAAAGCTTCAAGACCAAAGGGAGCTAGGCAATAAAAACAAAGAAAAATAAAAATGATTTAGCCAGTAAAATAATCTGTGGTGTAATTAGATAAACAAAACATAAAACAAACTTTGAAACAATGAAGCTGCAAATATTCCAAAGGCAGAAAAAGTATCCCTTTCTCTGTGTCCATCATTTTTCTCAACACTGTTTCCAAGTCCTTCTGCTTCCTACAAAAAGACCAGTCCTAAAGACCCATGCTATACATCTAGTTTTTAATATTATAAGATATTAGAGGAATGGAACAAGCACATGTGATACCACAAGAGAAATAAAATCTAGAAGTTAACCAAGAAGAGCCAGAAATATCAAGAGGTCAGTGGGGAAGAAAAGCATCATTATACTTGTCAAAAACAGGAAAAAGAATAAAGATTTTCAGTTATGAAACAATAAGTTATAAATAACTGAATAATATTAAATATTAATTATTATCTAAAGAGTACAGAACTTGTGTTGATAGAAGCCTTATCTAGAAATGATTAGAGAAATAATTTTATTAACTCATTAATATTATCAGGCAATTAGACCTAACTGTAAGTTATAAAGTTAGTCTGATTTCTCTCCAATTTCTAGCCCTTTTCTACAGTGCTTCCTTCACCTTCCTTTGTGTGAAATGATATATAGCATAGGGAATATCACAAGTCTACACTAACCTCTCCTTCACTGACAGAGGCCATGGTGGCCACTCCTCTGCTCTGACCTTGTTTTGATGTGTCCAAGAACTCTGAGATTCTTTTGCCACTAAAAAAATCAGGGATCACCAGCTTCTTTCCACAAGAGAGAAATCCAACACGCACAATGATTGAGATTTGGCAATGTACAGTGCATATGTACTAGCATATACAGGCATTGTAAAATGCTTTCAGAAGTAATCATGATGGTAGTTGCTAATGCTGAAGTAGGGAAGTTATTGGAGAACATCTTTGGAACTGAAAATATGAAACAAACAAACAAAAAACAATTTGGGTTACTGTCAGTATAGTCGTGAGAGAAAAGGTATGTTTAGGGATGTTCCTCAAAGAGTAATGGGAAAAAATACACTCCTTAATAGTTACCTTCTGTGAAATGCATGGTGTCTTCAGAAATAGAGATTCATCCTTCCCCTCTGGGAGGTAACCAAGGGCAACACCAACCACAGTTCCCCTTCCCTCCCCTCCTTCTACTAGCTCCCCACCCTACCCATCATATACTTCTGAGAGAGGGTAAAGAGTCCCACAGGGAGTCAATATAGTCTGCATATCAATATGAGGCAGGACTAAGGCCATCGTTCTCTTGCTTATTACTTCAGCTAGTACTTTAGGCACAATATTGAAAAGTAATTGGGACTGGTAGACACACCCCAGTCTTGTTTCTGACTTCAGTGGTATTGCTTCAAGAATTTTTTATTTACACTAATGTAAATTGTGGGTTTCTCATACACAGCTTTTATTTGTTGAGCTATGTCCCCTTTAGCCCTACATTCTCTAGGACTTTTATCATGAGAGCATGTTGGATTTTGTTAAAGACTTTTTCTACATCTATTGAGATAATCATGTGATTTTTGTCCTTAAGTCTATTTATGTGGTTTATTACATTTATTGACTTGTGGTTATAGAAATATCACTGCATTTTAGGAAAAGGTCAATATGATCATGGTATGTATTTCAATATATGAATATAATATAGATTCTGTTTGCAAATATTTTACTACTTTTGAATCTATGATCATCAGCAATATTGGCCTGTAATTTTTTGTTGTTGTTGTTGCACCTTTACCCGATTTGGGTACTAGAGTGATACATGCATTGCAGAAGGAGTTTAGAAGTTTTTCTCTGCTTCTATCTACTCTTTTTAATAGTTTAAGAAGTGGACAGAAGAGAACAAACAGATCAAGTTACTACACTAAAGAGGGTTTGTGTTGTAAGGCTGAGAAGTACAGAATACACAAATGTAAAGCGAATGAACAAAACACCATGGCAGAAATGCAAGAAAGGGCCATAACATCTGAAAAGTGGTGGGAGGTCAGGAGTTAGCCAAGGGAAGAGCAAAATACAGAGAAGGGAAAAGACAGAGCTTGCAGAAAAAGCTGGGACATAACAAGCTCTTGCAGTGGAAAAAATAACAGTATGCCTGGAGCAGAGTACAATGGAATGGCCAATAGTTAAGAATGCAGCCTTATTCTAGAGCATTGCAGAACACAAAGAGAAAATTGGGTGAATTTCAACTACATTCTGAAGGCAGAAGCAGGAAAGTTGGTGCATCAACCAGATGCAAAGAATAAGGGGAAATAATCAAGCCCAGTCTCTGACTTGAATAAGGAGAAAACAAACAGGAACTGCTGATCATGCAAAGCCTTTATTTACTTTGCCAAAGATTTTTTTCTATTATAGTACATTTAAAGACCATTATCAAAGTAAGAATCATATGATTAAACAATAAAACTGTTTCAAGAATCCCTCGTGGAATGGAGTGTTTCTTAAATCTTCTTTGCTGACTTTCTCCTAATTTCTTCCTCAATTCACCATCTTCAGAGTTTTTGTCAACCACACTCATAATGTTAAAGTTGATTGTACATTTTCTTCTGTAATTGTAACAGAATCTTCTACATTTTCCATGTGTTGACTTCAAGTAGACAAAGTGTTTTGTTGCTGTGCTTAGAAAGACATTGCTTACAAAGCCAGGGAGTGCTATAATATTTCTGTCTGTGTAGCCTCAAAAGATACAAGTCTCCTATGCCACTCACTGGGGAGCATCTTTCTTCAGACAATCAATTGCCCTGAAGTACATAACTGCTTGAACTTATATGTTGGTATTTACTCATTCATAATATATTTTCTTCTAAGAAAAAAATATGTAGCTATTTATCTGAGACTTCTTGCATACTCATTTTAGTATCAGTTCAAAGTTATTCAAGTGTGTATGAGAAACAAAGGAGAAGTTAGAAATACAATTCAAGCCTGTCAATTTTCTTGCACAATGCTCATTTTTTAAATTAAAACTTTATTTAAAAGAACTTGTGACTCTGACAGGCTCCATTATAAGAGGGGAGTGACCCTCGCCCCAGACAGTCAATTCAGATTCCAGGCCAAGGAAAGGGGGAACAATTTCTGCTCTCGAATCCCACTATGGCTTAAGTATCAGGCCAGCAAGCAGGATCCATATGGGCAAACTTGCCTACTGCCCCACCTCATGAAACCCTATAGTCTATAAGCCCTATTCTTTTACCCAAACCTTTGCATACCCCAAACTTCAGTGGCTTTCAGGGACACAGACTCCAAGGAGCTGCATCACATGAGAACTCTGATTGTACCAAGAGCACCTACTGAACCACAACATCTCCCTGAAACACAGACAATGCTTGCACTGATTGGAGGAAGATATGGGTAGATGCCAGTGCACAAATACATTCAACAACATAAAGAACAATATGACACCACTAGTGTGGCTCTACAACAACAAGACATGAACATTCCAATATAAAAGCAAAAAAAAATACCTTAAAAATAATTTTACAAACTTGATAGAATCTTTAGAGGGAAAATAAAGAAGAAATGAAAAACTCCCTTAAATAAATAGAGAGGAAGACCAACAAAAAATTGGAAGTAATCAATAAATCACTTAAAGAAAAAGCAAAAAAAAAAGAAAGAAAAGCAATCAAACAGATGAAGGAAACAGTTAAAGACTTGAATATTAAAATAGACATGATAGAGAAAGCACAAATTGAAGGCTAGAAATGAAAAATCTGAGTAAATAAACAATAATTAGAGATGCAAGTATAACCAAAAGAATACAAGAGATAGAAGAGAGAATTTTTATTCATTGAAGATACAATAGAAGAAATAGATTCATAAATCAAAGAAAACACTAAAGTCAAATAAGTCATAACACAAAATGTCCAGGAAATGAGATATCATACCGAGACCAAACCTCCTAGAAAGAATAACAGCTCAAAGGCACAGAAAATATATTCAACAAAATTATAGAGCAAAACTTTCTCAACCTAAAAAAGCATATTCTCAAAAAGATAAGCATGGGATACACTCACTCATAAATGGATTTTAGACAAAAAGGAAAAGCACTCAAGTTGCAAACAACAACCTCTGAACAGCTTGGGATCAGAAGAAACTTAAGAGAAACATCCATGGATTCCCCTAAAAAGAGAAAATAGAGATGTTCTTAGCAAATTGGAATCATAACCAGTTGCAACCAAGAAGAGGCAGGAACAAATCATGAGAAATAAGATGACTGAGTGAGAGGAGCAACAAAGGGAGAAAGAAAGAGATAGAGATCTTAATAGAGGAAGCCAATGTAGGGTTAGAAAGAGACCTGATGCTAGGGAAACCTCCAAGAACTCACAGGATGTCCCTGGCTAGGTCTCCAACCAATAGTGGAGGGGGTGCCTAAACAGAACTTTCCCTATAATCAAAGAAATAACCACCCTAAGTGTCATCACAGAACCCACATCCAACAATGAATAGAGGTGGAGGCAGAGATCCACGACTGAGCACTGGACCGAGCTCCTGTTCTAGCTAGAGCAGGGAAGAAAAGTCTATATGAAGAACTATGAAGAGAAGTCCCATAGTGATGGCTATCTGGGTTAGGGTTAGACTTAGGGTTAGGGTTAGGGTTAGGGTTAGGGTGTTCTGGGGAGCTCACTGAATCAAGAACAGCCACTGGGGAACGATCCAGAAAAGGAGCTAGGCTCTCCAAGTGTAGGCAACTGTCGATTGGCACGGGCAGTATGTGGAGCTTGGAGGGGTGGGATCAGACTGTGCTTCTGTGCATGAGCTGGCACCTTGGAGCCCATTACCTGCAGAGGAGCACCTAATCCAGTCTTGATACTGGGATGAGGAACTGAGATTTGCTTGGAGAGGATGTACCAGGCTGAGCTGACCTACCTTGGGACTTCTTGCATTTCTTGGAGAGGGGATTGAAGTAGAGGGAGGGAGAGGCTGAAGGCAGACTGGGAGGGATAAGGAATAGGGAAAGGAGGAAGAAGAACAGGATATATGGGTAAAAAAAAAGACTTTTTATAAATAAAAAAGAGGTAAAAATGAAAATGCCAATGAAGACTCAGGAAGCTTATAGAACACCAAAGAGAATAAACTCCACTTGCCACATTAAAACCAAACACTAAACACAACTAAAAGAAAGAAATTAAAGAACTGCAAAGGACAAAGGCTGAGTGACTTAGAGCCAAACCCACCAGAATGACGTGAATCTACTCAGTGGAGACTATGAAAGCCAGCAGGTCCTGGACAGATGTTATACAGATATCAAGAGACCATGGATGCTAGCCCAGACTACTATACCCAGCAAAACTCTATTACCATAGATGGGGTAAATGAGATACTCCATGACAAAACCAAATTTAAACAATATGTGCTCACAAATGCAGCACTACAGAGATCATTAAAAGAACAATTTCAACCAAAAGAAGATAGATGCATCCACAAAAAAACCAAACAATAAAAAAAACATAGCCAAAAAATCCCAAAGAAGAGAAACACATACTACCACCAAAAAGTAACAAAAAGTAACAATCAAGGTTATTAATATCCCTTAATATCAATGGACTCAATTCCCCTATAAAAAGACAGAGGCTAACAGAATGGATATGAAAACAGGACCCATTCTTCTGCTACATAAAAGAAACAAAACTTGCCATCAAAAAAAGAAACCACCTCATAGTAAAGGGCTGGGAAAAGGCTTTCCAATCAAATGGACTTAATAAGCAAGCTGGTGTAGCTATCCTAATATAAAAAAAAAACTGTAGGTTTAAACTAAAATCAATCAAAACAGATCTAAAAGGGCATTCTCTATTTTTATCAGAAAACTACCATAAGAAAATATTTCAATCCTAGACATTTATGGCCCAAATACAAGATCACACACATATGTAAAAGAAATATTTCTAAAGTTTAAACCACACATCAAACCCCACACACTAATAGTGGAAGACCTCAACACCGGACTCTTACCAATGGACAGGTCTACCAGACAGAAATTTGACACAGAAATAAGGAGTCTAATAGATGTTATGACTCAAATACATTTAATAGATATATACAGAACTTTTTATCCAAACACAAAAGAATATATCTTCCTCATCACACTCCAGGAAACCTTCTCTAAAGCTGAACACATACTGAATCATAAATCAAATATGAATACATATAAAAATGGAATTAACTCCTTGTATCATACTGAACAACCATTGCCTAAAATTTGAGTCCACAACAATACAAACTACACAAAGCCTACAAACTTAGGCTAAACTAAACAACTCTCAATTGAACCACCTATGGGTCAAAAAATACAGAAAGAAATTAAAGACTTCCTAGAATTCAATGAATATAAATCCACAGCATACCCAACTTATGAGAAACAATGAAAACAGTGCTAAGAGGAAAATTAATATCTGTAGGTGCCTATATAGGGAATTTGGAGAAATCTCATCCAAGCTACTTTACAGCACCCCTAAAAATCTATAACAAAAAGAAGCAAACTCACCCAGAAAGAGAATAAGACAGAAAATAATCAAACTCAGGGCTGAAATCAATAAAATTGAAACAAGAGAGCAATACAAAATATCAAGGAGACAAAGAGTTGTTTCTTCGAGGAAATCAACAAGATAGACTAACCCTTATCCAAACTAACAAAAAAGAAGAAAAACATATCCAAATTAACAAAATTAGAAATGAAAAGAAGACAACAACAGACGTTGAGGAAATCCAGAGAACCATAATATAAAAAAAAATGAAAAAGAAAGTATTTAACATCAGTCAAACACCAAACAAACAAACAAAAAGCAAAAATTGAAAAGAAAAGAAGAAAGCTAGGGAATTATTAGGTCATACTACAAAAACTTGTATTCCAAAAGAGCAGGAAAACCTAAGAGAAATGGACAATTTTCTGTATAGATACTACTTACCAAAATTAAATCAACAATAGATAAACAGCTTAAATAAGCCTATAACCCCTAAGGAAATAGCAGCAGTTGCTAAAATCTCCAAAAGAAAGAAACAAACAAAAAGTGCCAGGCAAATTCAGTTCAGAATTCTATGAGTGTTTTTTTTTTTTTTATAAGACTTTTTTTTCTTTTATTATTATTATTAGTAGTAGTAGTATGAACAAAGAAGCCACACTTCCTAACCTTGTATATCCTTGTTCAAGGTCCCTTCCCCCTCCCACCACATCAAGTCATTCTTTCTTCTCCACAAATCCCCATCCCTTCCCTGGACAGGCTGCAGGCAGTCCCATGGTCCCACTGACCCAATATTGCTTAGTTCAGCCTCCACTCCTGGCAGATGCAGTTTTCTCGCCCCTCCCTCAAGAGTGAGTCCGGTGATCCTCTAGGGGAAGTGGGATCCAAGGTGTCAGTCCAGGGTGTTTCTGATCCCAAGATGTTCAGTGGTTGTGGTTTGCATCTTGTGCATGCTTTGCTTTTTTCTTGTTTGTTTGTTTAGAATCCACTAATGAGTGAGTACATCCCCTGCTTATCTTTCTGAGTTTGTGATACCTCACTCAGTAGGATATTCTCCAAATCCATCCATTTGCCTACAAATTTTAGGATATCATTTTTCTTATTGCTGAGTAGTACTCCATTGTGTAGATGTACCACAGTTTGTTAATCCATTTTTCAGCTGAGGGAAATCTAGGTTGTTTCCAGGTTCTTGCTACTACAAATAACGCTGCTATGAACATAGTTGAGCTAATGCCTTTGGAGTGTGACTGTGCATCTTTAGGGTATACACCCAGAAGTGGTATTGCAGGGTCCTTGGGAGGTTGATTCTCAATTTTCTGAGAAACCACCATACTGCATTCCAAAGTAACTGAACAAGCTTACACTCCCACCAACAATGGAGGAGTGTTCCCCTTGCTCCTCATCCTCTCCTGCATAGGCTGTGCTCTGTGTCTTTTATCTTAGCCAATCTAACAGGTGTCAGATGGTATCTCAAAGTTGTTTTGATTTGCATTTCTCTGATGGCTAAAGATGATGAGCACTTTTTCAGCTGCCTTTCAGCCCTTTGTAATTCTTCTGCTGAGAATTCCCTTTTTAGATTTGAACCCCATTTTTTGTTTGGGTTATTCAAGGTTTTGGGCTCTAGATTCTTGAGTTCTTTATATAGAGATCAGTCCTCTATCACTTGTAGGGTTGGTGAAAATCTTTTCCCATTCTGTAGGCTGTTGTTTTGTTCTATTGACAGTGAGTGTCCTTGGCTTTACCGAAGCTTCTTAGCTTCAGGAGATCCCACTTATTGGTAGTTGGTCTTAGTGCCTGTGCCACTGGTGTTATATTTAGGAAGTGGTCGCCTGTGCAAATTCATAGAAGTGTATTTCCCACTTTCTTTTCTATCAGGTTTAAAGTGACTGGGTTTATGTTGAACTCTTTGATCCACTTGGAATTGAGTTTTGTGCAGGGTGACAGGCTCGGATCTATTTGCATTTTTCTACACACTTCCATCCAGCTATGCCAACACCATTTGTTAAATATACTATCTTTCTTCCATTGAATATTTTGGGCTTCTTTGTCAAAGATCAGATGTTCATAGGTTTTGGGATTAATGTCTGGATTTTCAATTCTATTCCATTGATCCACAGGTCTGTTTTTATGCCAGTACCAGGCTGTTTTTATTACTGTAGCTCTATAGTATAGCTTGAAGTCAGGGATAGTGATACCTCCTGAGGTTCTTTTGTTGAGTAAAATTGTTTTGGCAATCCTGACTTTCCTGTTTTTCCAAATGAAATTGAGTATTGTTCTTTCAAGGTCCAAAAAATATTGTGTTGGGATTTTGATGGGCAGTGCATTGAATCTGTAGATTGCCTTTGGTAGAATTGCCATTTTTACTATGTTGATCCTACCAATCCAGGAACATGGGAGAGTTTTCCATTTGCTGATATCCTCTTCAATTTCTTTCTTCAATGATTTAAAATTTTTGTCAAATAAGTCTGTTACTTCTTTGTTTGTAGTTACTCCAAGGTATTTAATACTATTTGCTGCTATAATGAAGGGTAATGTTTCCCTTATTTCTTTTTCAGTTCTTCTATCTTTAGTGTATAGAAGGGCTACTGATTTCTTTGAGTTAATCTTGTATCCTGCTACATTTGCTGAAGGTGTTTATTAGCCGTAGAAGTTCCTTAGAAGAATTTTGTGGGTCACTTATGTATACAATCATATCATCTGCAAATAGAGATAGCTTCACTTCTTCTTTTCCAATTTGTATCCCCTTAATCTCCTTTCGTTCTCTTATTGCTTTAGCTAAAATTTCGAGAACTATATTGAATAGATAAGAGGTGAGAAGACATCCTTGTCTAGTTCCTGATTTTAGTGGGATTGCTTTGAGTTTTTCTCCATTAAGTTTGATACTGGCTGTCAGCTTCTTGTAAATCACCTTTATTATATTTAGATATTCTCCCTGTATTCCTGATCTCTCCAGGGCTTTAATCATAAAGGAGTGTTGGATTTTGTCAAAGGCTTTTTCAGCATCTAAGGATATGATCATGTGGTTTTGTTCAATTAATTTCTTTATATGATGGATAATGTTTACGGTTTTTCATATGTTAAACCAGCCCTGCATTTCTGGGATAAAGCCTACTTGGTCATGGTGGATGATATTTTTGTATACATTGTTGTATACGGTTTGCTAAAATTTTGTTGAGAATTTTAGCATCAATATTCATGAGGGAAATTTGTCTATAATTCTCCTTCTTTGTTGTGTCTTTGAGTGGCTTGGGTATTAGGGTAATTGTGGCCTCATAAAAGGAATTTGGCAATATTCCTTCAATTTCTACTATGTGAAATAGTTTGAGGAGTAAAGGTCGTAATTCTTCTTTGAATGTCTGGTAGAATTCGGCACTGAAGCCATCTGGACCAGGGCTTTTACTTTTGGGGAGGCTTTTAATGACAGCTTCAATTTCCTTCTCTGAGTGTTTTAAAGAAAGACTAATATCAATACTCCTCAAATTGTTCCATTTAATTAAAACAAAAGAAACTTTGCAAAATTCTTTATTAAGCTACAGTCACCCTGACACCCAAACCATACAAAGACACAAAAAGGAAAGAGAATTATAGACCAATATTCCTCATAAACATCGATGCAAAGATACTCAATAAAATACTAGTTAACTGAATCAAAGAACCTACTAAGAAAGATCATATACCATGATCAAGTAAGCTTCATATCAGAGATGCAGGGATGAATGGTCCAGCATTCAAAAATTTGTCAATGTCATCCACCATATAAACAATCTAAAGGAAAAAAAGACCATATGATTATCTCATCAGATGCTGAAAAAGCCTTCAACAAAATCCAACATTCCCTCATGATAAAGATCTTGGCGACCTCAGGGATAAAAGGAACATAACTAAACATAATACTGGCAGTATACAGCTAGCTAACCAACAGCCAACACCAAACTAAATGGAAAGAAACTCAAAGCAATCCCATCAAAATCGGAACAAGACAAGGCTGTTCACTCTCCTCATATCTATTTAAAGTATTCTCCAAGTTCTAGCTAGAGCAATTAAGACAACAAAAGGAGGTTTGGGGGATACAAATTGGAAAGGAAGAAGCCAAATTTTCACTATTTGCAAATGATTTGATAATACACATAAGTGACTCCAAACATTCTATCAGGGAAGTCCTACAGCTGATAAACACCTTCAGCAATGAGGCAGGATAGAAGATTTAAAAAAAAAAAAATGAATAGCCCTCTTATATACAAACAATAAAATGGCTAAAGGAAATCAGAGAAACATCACCCTTTATAATAGCCACAAATAACATAAAATACATTGGGGGGGGTGGTAACTCACCAAAAGAGTAAAAGACCTACATAAGAACTTTAAAACACTGAAGAAACTGAAGCCGATATCAGAAAATAGAAAAATCTCCCATGCTTTTGAATAAGGAAGATCAACATGGTAAAAAATGGCAATCTTATCAAAAGCAATCTACAGATTCAATGCAATCCTCATCAAAATCTTAACACAATTCTTCACTAACCTGAAAAGAACAATACTCATGTTCATATGGTGTCGCATCCACCTTGCTGGTAAGGAAGACACAACACGAGATTCTTCTGCAGCAACTGACCAGGTCCTTTTTTCAGCGTGCACACTCTTCTTTCTTCTTCCCTTCTCCTTCCCATTCCCCCTGGCTCTTGGCTTAAAAGCTCTCCGATGATCCACTCACTCCCTGCCACGTGCATGCTGCCCATTGGGTCATGCATGTGGATGCTCACTGGCGTGATAGCTTCACGCCAAATAAGGAGTTTTTCCCTAGGAAGCACTCGCTGTCGGGGAAGGGGGAGGGCGGAAGCCGGCTCCATTTTAGGCTATGGCTCGATCGCAGCTCCCAACAATATGGAAGAAACAAAAAACTCAGAATCACCAAAACAATCCTGTTCAAGAAAAGAACTTCTGGAGGCATTACCGTCTCTGACTTCAAACTCTCCTATAGTGCTACAGTAATAAACACCTTTAGGTATTGGTATAAAACAGACAGGTGAATCAATTGAATTGAATTGAAGATCCTGACGTTAATCCACACACTTATGAACAACTGATTTTTGACAAATAATCCAAATCTGTATAGTGAAAAAAAAGAAAGCATTTTCAATAAATGGTGTTGGCACAACTGGATGGTGGCATTTAGAAGAAAGCAAATATCCATCACCCAGCACAAAACTCAAGCCCACGCAGATCAAAGACCTCAGCATAAATCCATTTAGATTGAACCTGATAGAAAAGAAAATGGGAAATATCCTTGAATGCATTGGCACAGGAGAACCCCTTCCTCAGTATAATACCAGTAGTGCAGACACTTAGAGCAAGCATTAATAAAATGGGACCTCCTGAAACTGAGAAGCTTCTATAAGGCAAAGGACATGATCAGCAAGACAAAATGATAGCCTATAGAATGGGAAATAATCTTCACCAACCCTACATCTGACAAAGGGCTGATCTCTAAGACATATAAAGAACTAAAAAAACTAGAGATTTAAAAAAAAAAAACAATAATTCAGTTTAAAAAATGGGATACAGATGTAAACAGAGAATTCTCAACAAAAGTATTTCAAATAGTTAAAAGCACTTAACAAAGTGCTCAACATCAGGGGAATGCAAATTTGAACAACTGTGAGATGCCTTCTTATACTTGTCAAAATGGCTAAAATCAAAAACACTAATGACAGCCTATGCTGGAAGGGATGTGGAATAAGAGGAAAACTTCATTGTTGGTGGGAATGTAAACTATTTTAGCTTCCTTGCAAATCAGTATGGCAGTTTGTCAGAAAACTGGAAATCTATCTACCTTATAATCTAGCAATACCATTTTTTGCTCATATACCCAAAAGATGCACAGTCATACCACAAAGACATTTGTTCAACTGCAATCATAGTAGCATTATTCATAATAGCCAAAACCTGGAAAAAAAATGTCCCTAACCCAAAGAAAAAATTAAAAATAAATGTAGTACATTTACACAATGGAGTACTATTCAGCATTTAAAAAAATAACATTCTAAAATTGGCAGGCAAGTGGATGGAACTAGAAAAATAATATCCCGAATGAAGTAACACAAACCCAGAAAGACAAATTTGGTATGTACTCACTCATAAGTGGACTTTTTATTATCTATTTATCAACAACTATTACTATATGAAAGATATATCTGTATTGAAATTTCTTTAAAAAGATATAGCATTGAGGATATCTTAAGGAGAGAAACTTGATAAACACAGCCTCAAATTTAACAATAGTTGTACTTAGTTTGTTCTTATGTAGGCATATTAAATAATGAAAATAACTGTTCTCTGTGTCTCTTTTCTCTAAAATACATAGAACATGAAAAATAAAATCCAAGGCACCTCAAGCCAGGTGAGGCTCAGCTACAGATGAAGAAAGCACACTAGGTCACAGCTAATGCCCACCAATGCACTATGGCCAGCACAAATTCTTACTAAACCAGGCTATAATCCACAACCCTGAGCAGCTAGATAAAAGTGAGTAACCTAAGAGAGACATTTATACGACATACCCTTCCAGGCCCTCTGAATGTGGATGAGAGTGGTGAGGCAGGTGCAGTTTGCTGGGCCTCTGGCAGTGGGACCATAACTTATCCCAGATGCATGAACTAAATTTTTTGAGCCATTGTTAGGAATGATTTCTGGCCCAGACTAGCTGGGCCTAGCCTTGAGGTTCGGCCCCTTGGACTGGCAGTTTCTCAGTCCCACAGAGTCACAGAATCACATAAAGGCTTGTATTATTTTTATGCTCATTGACCTAAAGTCCAGGCTTATAGTTCACTAATGCTTGCTCTCAATCTAACCCATCTTTTTCAGCCATGTGGCTGGAAACCTTTTCTCAGAGCAGCATTTTCTCTGCATCTCCTGGCAGCTATGGTGACTCTGGCATCTGTGTCTGCTCTGAGATGCTCCCAGGTTCCTTAGCCTGGTAGCACCACCCACTCTTCCTGTTTGCCTTTAATCAATCAGTTTTTATTAAACCCATAGGTGAGACAAATATTTACATTACCAGCATAATTTCACTACAAGCCATTTTCTATAAGAAGATACATTGCTCACTCTTGATACTAGTGCGGGCAGGGCTTCGTCCTGCTGCAACTTAATTTGCAAGACTATATTGACTCCTCCTGGAAATCCTTACTAAAAGTGGATTGGGATTGGGGCAGGGGTAAACTGGTTGGGGGCGGGGGTGTGACTGGAAAAAGAGAAGAGGCAGGGAACAGTGATTTGTATTTAAAAAACCCTTTTAATTAAAAAATCCTTTAAATAAATAAAAATAAAAGAAACTTGACAATAAAGAGTATCACTAGATAGAATGTTTATACATCTCCATAAATTACTATATAGCTAAGGGTGGGAAGTCTTGAGAATTTTTTCCAACTCGATGGTTGAATTTTGAACAACAATGTCGTGTAAATCTTGGATAAACTGGGTTTACTCTTAGAAATAAACTGTGTGTGTGTGTGTGTGTGTGTGTGTGTGTGTGTGTGTGCGTGCGTGTGTTATCTGGTTGAAGTTTTATTATGTCTAACTGTATAGAAGCATACTTCTTACATGGTGGCACTGTGGCTTCCCAATCTTCTGATTTTCCTGAATCTCTCTCTCTCTCTCTCTCTCTCTCTCTCTCTCTCTCTCTCTCTCTCTCTCTCTCTCTCTCTCTCTCCTTTTCTCTTCCCTTCTCTTTTCTCTCTTCTCTCTGCCTTTCTCTAGCTCTGCCTCTCTATCTCTCATTCCCTGCTTTATTTATTTAGCTTCAAATATAGTCTACATATTTTCACCAGTATGTGATTTCTCATTAGAACTTCCAGCATTTCTGTCTTTTGAACATCAATTCCACCAAAGGTAGATATCTAAAAAATATGTAATTGCAGGCGGTTATTGCTAAGCATGCAAAGGAACTCCCATAGACCTTAATTAATGCATAAAAGAAGTCTCTCAAGTTCCAGGCTCTCCCTGCATTTTAGAATCACCTTTTCAATTGTCAAATTTTCTGTTTCACAAACACAATTCTTCAAAATTTCTGAATTATTTGCCACAAACTAACTTTGACTTTTTGTCTCAGTCCTGCATTCCTATTAACTTACCTAAAATGTGCTAGAATGACTAATTTATAAGAAAAGAAATTTATTTGGTACAGTTCTATAATTGGAGATGTTTAGATCTGATGTCTGATAAGAAATGTCAATTTTCAAGATGGTGCCTTCATGTTGTATACTACATGGTGCAAAGGCAAGACATACCCTAGTGATTTAGTCACCCTCTAAATGTCTTGCCTTTTCATATGCAGAATATAAGGTCTTAAAAACATAAATTTAAGGTAGGTCACACATTTAACTCACAGCAGAGAATGCAAAATAATTCAGATTGTTACCTTGTAGGAGGATTTTTGTTCTACCAGCCAGCTTCCAAATAATTGCATGGAGACTTATTAATTATAAAAGCTTAGGCAATAGCTTAGGCTTGTTGCTAATGAGTTCTTATAACTTAAATTTACCCATTTCTATTTATTTTTGTGCTTTTCCAGGCTCATCGATTGTTACCTCATCTCCATGTCCTGCTTTCTCTTCATCTGCCTGGCAACTCTTAGAGTCTCCACCCTTCTTCTTTTCAGCATTGACACATCCTGAAAATCCTGCCTATCTATTGGCCAGTGAGTGCTATGTCTGTATAGGAGTTAGTGTAGGTAGTTACATAAGAATTAAATATAAAGCATATATTTAAAAGTACTCATTTAAAATTCATACATGTAAATTTCAAATATGTCTTTGTAAACCAAAGTAAAGAAAGAGAAAAATTTTAACCAAAAATTTGTAAAAGGTAGACAAGTGTGGAATAATGCCCTTTTACCTTGTAAATATTTGTCTCTAGTATTAATTTAATGAAATCATGATTGTTCAATAGTCAGGCAGAAAGTAGAGGTGGAATGATCAGACTTGGAAAATTCTGGGAAAAGAAAAGGCAGAGATACATTCGCCATCCAGATGCAGAGGAAGCAAGATGAGAATGCTGAACTAAGCAAAGGTACCATGCCATGTGACTAAACATAGAAAAAAAAGTATGGGTTAATTTAGTTTTAAGCACTAAAAAGTAACATACTTGAGCTACTGGTCCAGAAGTTACTATAATATTAAGACTTGAAGTCAATTATTTGTAAAATGGCTACTGGGTATTTGAGAGTTTCTGGCAGGACAGACTTCTTCTTCTTACTACCAACAAGATAAATTCATTTTTAAGTGAATATACAACTGTCCAAAAACCTATGTAAGATCAAGACAAACAGCATTCAACCAAGAGGAAAAAGAGTCTCAAGCATACCTAGCTAAAGAACTAATGATGACTTCTGGGAAGAATCAGTATTATTTAATGATGTGAAGTGATTCAACATCTAGTAGATCACCCAACTCTTATGAATATATGGGTAGTATATACTGAGTTGTTTATTTAAAGAAATAAAATGTTAAAATGTTGGGAGGGACAAGGAGGTAAAGTAGATCAGAGAAGAATTGGAAAGAGAGTAACAGTTGATCAAATAGACTTCATGAGTGCATAAATGAAATTCTCAAAAAAGTAATATAAATTATATTTAAGAAAATAGTGCCTTTCAGCCATTTTTAATTCTTCTGCTGAGAATTCCCTTTTTAGTTCTGAACTCCATTTTTTAATCGGGTTATTGAAGGTTTTGGGCTCTAGTTTCTTGAATTCTCTATGAAAAAGTGCTCAACATCTTTAGCCATCACAGAAATGCAAATCAAAATGACTTTGCGATATCACCTTACACCTGTCAGAATGGCTAAGACCAAAAACACAGATGACAGCCTATGCTAGAGAGGATGCAGAGTGAGGGAAACACTCCTCCATTGTTGGTGAGAGTATAAGATTGTTCAGCCATCCTTGAATGTAGTATGGTAGTTTCTCAGAAAACTGGGAATCAATCTCCCCAAGGATCCAGCAATACCACTTTTAAGGCATATACCCTAATGATGCACATTCGTACCCCAAAAGCATTAGCTCAACTATATTCATAGCATCATTATTTATAATAGCAAGAACCTGGAAACAACCTAGATGTCTTTTAACTGAAGAATGGATTAACAATCTGTGGTACATCTACAGAACGTAGTACTACTCAGCAGTTAAAAAAAAAAATGATATTCTAAAATTTACAGGCAAATGGATGAATATGGAGAATACCCTCCTGAGGTATCAGAATCCCAGAAAGAAAAGCAGGGGACGTACTCACTCATTAGTAGACTTTAAAAAAAATTAAAAAAAGAAAATAGTGAGATATCTTAATTTGAAAATTACCAATTTTTTAAATAATAATTTTTAGTTATGGTAAAATGAGATAAGAATGTAATGCCTAGTATTGTCTCAATATTTTCTCTATATTAGCTATGTTGCATATATCTTATGTTCCCCATACTCTTTAAAAGAAATACCTCATTATTCTATTTTCATACAAAAAAAACAAAAAACAAAAACAAAAACAAAGTAGGGCCAGTCAGATGGCTTTGCAAGATAAAGTGCATGCCATCATGCTTGATAATCTGAGTTTGATCCTTGAGATTCACATGACGGAAGGAGAGGAACAACTTCCACAGGTTTCCTCTAAGCTCTACATACATGTGGTGGCATGTCTGTGTCCACACACATACATATGAACTTAAGTAAATAAAAGCCAAAGAAGAAAACAAACACAAGATACGTATTTAAAGTGACATTTTCTTGGATGTCAATTTGGATATGCCCCATTGGCTGGACAATTGGACAAATGTTATGATACATACAACAATGAAGACACCTGTTTGAGTAAGAATTCCATGTAAATCAATGAACTTTAAAAGTGTAAGAGATTGTACTTCATGACATATATAGGCTACAGCTATAAATTGAAGATTTATAAGTAGAACAATCTGGCCTTTTCAACACACAAGTAATTCTACCAGAAGATTATCTTAAGAATGACCTATAATCATCCTTCATTAGATCTCCAGGCTACAAGCTCACCCACCAGATCATGGACACGGCAACAGTTTCTTGTATCTATTATGCAATCTGTGGCTCTTTAGTCTCACCTTAATTTTCCTTCTCTAGATTTACACATTCTTATATACGCATACATTTCTATATCTGGTTAGCTTTGCTTCTTCAGATAACCCAAATATATTTTATATTTTTTGTATGTGGTAGATTTAGCTTCCAAATTCATATTTTCAATAGTTCATCCTTCTATATTATCTATTGTGGCTTCTGTATAAAGTCTTTGTTAGAAAAAAAAAAACCACAAAATGTAACATTTTGGGATGATTCTGGCTATATGCATTTCTTATTCACTTATTCAATTACTATAAAGTGACATCATGACCAAAACAACCATTACAAAAGAGAGAATTTAATTAGGGGTTTGGTTACAGTTTCAGAGAATAGTCTATTATTATCATGACAGGGGCATGATGGGATTAAGACTACATTCATGGTACTGGAACAGTAACTGAGAGCTACTTCCTGATCCACAGGCAAAAAGAGCAACACTGGCCCTGGTATGGGCTTCTGAAACCTCAAAGCCCCACCCCAGTGACATACATCCTCCAACAAGGACACACCTCCTAATCCTTTTTATATAGTGTCACTCCCAGATGACTAAACCTTCAAATGTATGGGCTCATAAGAGTAATTCTTATTCACATAACCACTGTGGATTAACAGCCTTTTAAGAGTTCATACATTGTAGAATATTTTTCTAAGTAAATAATCAAATTTCACTTATGGTTTGTGTATGTACCACCTTTTTTGAACTAAAAAAACTTGAATACATTTGCATGTCCAATAGAGAGCATTAAATAAATTATTATACACAAGAGCAAATATTAGGATGTTATTAAACCACTGTTGATGACAGGCCAGAGAGAATTACTCAGCAGAAAACATCAATTTTCAGTACAGAGAGAAGTTATTCATACTGTCATAGAAATTATGTGGAAAATAAATTCTATTCACAGATACACAGTGGAAAATGTAGAGAGGACTATATGAAAAAAACTTAGAAATTTTTTCTGGGTCATGTCATTCAAGTACTTATTTTCATCTTTATAATTTTTTATATACTTCATAGGATTTATAAAAACTGTTATTGCTATGAATGTGCATGTGTTTATACGTATGTATCTGTTTGCATGTCTGTGTATATGTTTATGTATGTGTGTGTTTTTTAACCATGGCAAAAAGAGAGAAATGTGAGGCACATAAGAAAATAGTTTCCCTGTGAAGTTGCCTATATATGCTTTGCTATATATGTATTTCCTACATATGTATAAGAAAATAGTTTCTTACTGTGAAATTGCCTGCATATGCTTTGGCTACTCAGTTAGTTCATAGCAATCAGGAACAGATAAGAGTGTTGATAGTTCTCATTCAAATTGATTCTTGTAATTATTTCAAAAGATTCAGGAAGACATCATTTATGCACCATGCATATATACAACCCTTTTTAAAATATATAGCTTCCCTGTTTTTGGTACTTCCATGGAGTTGGTAAACAATCAAAATAATAGTGTTTGGAATATTTTACTCATTCTACAAAGAAATCTGTAGTAAGATTTATGGCTTGGCCTAGCCTTACGGTTTGGCCTCACCTGCAGCTGCTTAGTCCTCAAAAATGACTTCGATGCTTGTATTATTTATATGTTGTTTAACTTATGGCTCAGGCTTATCAGTAGCTAGCTTTTTATCTTAATTTAACTCATTTTTATTAATTTGTCTTATTATGTGGCCTGAGGTTTATTATTTTTTTACATCTTGTTTCTTGGGCAGCTGGATTGTGTTTTTCTTGAATCCATGCTCCTTCTTCTTTATGCTCAAATTTCCTGCCTGCTTCTAAGATGCCCTGACATAGGCCAAAACAATCTTTATTATCCAATGATACTTTACAGTATACAGAGGGACATCCCCAAACAGTTTCTCTATTATCTAATAATAATTCACAACATATAAAAAAATGCCACATCAGAAATCCCTGTCCTCTTCTACAACACTTTCCACTCTATTCTTCCTTATGCAAGTCATTTGTTAACCTTGTTCTTTACATAGGTTTCTGCTGGGAACTTTTTATATAAATAGAATTATATAATGTATTTATTTCTGTCTAGCTCCATTCTATTAGTATATTTTGAAGGGTCATCCATATTGTAGCATGTGTCAATATTTCTTTTCTTTGTTGCCAAATCATAATATACAATAGGAATATGCTACATGTTATTTATTCATTAATAAGTTGATAGGCATTTGAATGTTTTTTGAGGAATTAGTGATAATATTTCCATGATCATTGCTGTAAAGTTCTTTATTATGATGACTAGGCAAATCAGTTTTCAAAATCACTTTGTCATTTCATAATATGCAGGTCATGTATGAATCTTCCAATTATGTTTAGTGATTTAATCTACACTTTTGGAGAAAATTCCTCAGGAAGGCTAGGCTGACCTCAAACTACAAAGCCAAGGAAAGCCTTGTACTGATTCTCCTTTGCCTGCCTCCAAAGAAGTAGAATTATAGACCTCATATAAGCATTGCAATTTAAATATTTGAATTGTCACGATATATTCTATTTATCTATCATAGCAACATATTTTAAAGTACATACACATCACCCAAATTAGAAAGGTCCAAGTCAAGCTAATTTTCAAACGTCCTACCTCTTATACTAATTAAGGACCCTTCCACATTCATCAGCAATGAAGACAGTGCCCCAAAGCCATGAGAGATGCCAATCTCACTAGGATTTTGTGTGCTATTTGGTATGGTTTGCATTTACCCAATTATCTGGTGGCAGATTTCTATGGGTGCATGTGGGAATGCAGCAGAAGGCAGTGGCAGATATCAGGAGATTCTGAATGCTGTTTCTATGTAGAAAAGAGCTTTATTGAATATGTTTATGATTATAATAGCAGAAAAGGCAAGAAGAAAAAGAAAGAAGAAAGGAAGAAAGGAGAGTGAGATGGAAGAGCTCTCAGGAGAAACAAAGGAGAAAGAGAGAGAGAGGGAGGGAGGGAGGGAGAGAGGAAGAAACAGAGACATGTGTGGGATCTTCGCATTAAATAGGGCTTAATGTCAGAGCTCAGAGGGCAGGGCTTTAAAGGCTAACAGATTTGATCAAGACATTTCTTTCAAGGTGACTCCAAATTTATCAAATTGACAAAAAAGTTAACGAAGACAAATATCATGCACCAAACCCACCTCATGGTAGATGTTAAAGACTACAAAGTTAGTATATGGAACAAACACCTCAATGTCATTAACACATTTTTCACAGAATGCAGATCATGCAATAAGGATGTGAAACATAGAGGATGGATAGACTAATTGTTTAACTGTACACTTTTCAATTATTTTTATTTGCCTAATATTTTAAAATTTCAATGTAACTTATAAGTTAACCCTCAGTGACATATGAAATCCTATCTATACAGTTCTATCCTTCCACCTCTTTAACACTATCTTGCTTTGTGTATCATGTGTATACATGTTATAAACTTTGCTAAATTACTTTGTGTAGCTTTCTATCTTTTAATGAAGTTAAGGAGAGAATGAGCCACAATCACATCTTAATAGAATTGCTTAAATCTATTTATTGTTTATCATTTTCAGTTTTCTGTTTCTTCTGCATTTACTTTCTACTTAGCATCATTTCTTCCTTCAAAAGCAGCTCATTTTGAGCAGAGAAATGATTTCATCGGGAAATCACCCACCTAATGTCCCCTCCCTTCAGAAATCAATCCTATTGAATTCCATACAGAAGAAGTGATTTAGAAACCTTAAAGCAACAGATTTCTTAAATCATGAGTGTAGGCTGTCCAGATGAGGAATGAATACACCTGAGGGACATACATAGAGTACAGTTTAATATACTATCGACATGTATGCCTGCTCTACTCATAAACTTGGTGCACAAGAAAAAAAAAAAACATTAGGAGTGAGAGCCAACTAAGAGCTGACCCAGAATACTTCCTTCTCAGGTATTGTGATGGTTTGAAATACAATGATCCCCAAAGTGAATGGCAGTATTTGGGGTTGTGGCCCTGGAGTAGGTATGGTCTTTTTGGAGAAAGTGTTACCATGGAAGTGGGCTTTGAAGTCTCGTATCTGCTCAAGCCACATGCAATGTATTAGACCACTTTCTGTGGCCTGTGAGTCAAGATAGAAGAAAACTCAGCTCCCTTTCCAGTAACACTGTTACTGGACATTATCATGTTCCCAGCCTCCATCATCCCTATACCATGATGATAATGGACTAACCTCCTGAAATGTAAGTGAGCTACCTCAGTTAAATGTAAAAACTTTTATGAGTTTCCATGGTTACAGTGTCTCTTCACATTGAAAGATACCCTAAGACAGAGATAAAACCCAAAATACTATAGAAACAAGCCCCTTGGATAATAAGCCCCTGCTAGAGAATAATGCAAACAAGCCATTTACACAACTCAGATATGAGGCCTATGAAATATACTTTGAAATCTAAAAATTAAAAATTTCACTAAAAGATGTGCCTCTTTCAGAAGGCCTTCCAGGCAATAGTAAAAAAGTTCATAGAAGAGATGATTTTCAAAAACCTTATTCAGAAAAAAAAAATAGTAAGTAAGTAACATAAATATCAGACAGAAAATGAAAGTTTTGGCCATTTAGAAGCTTGGAATTTATTTAACATTAAGAGCTCAAAAGTAATTTTTTACTCAACTTCAAAGCAGAGACATTATCAGAGTTTATGGGGGCTACTGGCAACAGGTCATTCTCTTAGTCCTGTAATTTAGCTTGCAGAACTCTTAACTAAAGACTGGCAAGCAGCTAAGATTGCTACAAAGAATAAGAGTGGTAACAGAATGGCTGGCTGAGAAAATAATTTTAAAAATACTACTGAGAAAGCAGCCTTGGGAGGCTGAGAACACATCAGTATCTTATCTCGGCTTTATTCAGAAAATTCCCACAGGGTCCGAGGAACATCAGTATTCTATAGGAATGAGGTTTAAAGGAGTACATCACCTCAAGATGACCAAAGAACATGATCCTCTTCTGTGTCACATCAGAGAGAACCATACAGAAAATATCTGAAACCATGCATTCCTCTGTGTGAGCCAGTAGCATGATGGGAGGGCTTTGAGACTGAGATAAGGCTCTCCTTATTTTTTGTCCCTTTCACATTTCAGGTTCTTCTTCCTCTAACATCAGCAGGAGCTCAGTCAGCCACAGTATGTGAGGAGGGTTTAAAACCAATAGTTTTTAAGAAGTGATCTCTACGGTTCCAATATTGCTTAGTTCAGCCTCCACTCCTGGAAAATCCAGTTTTCTGCCCCCAACATCAAGACTGAGTCAGGTGTTCCTCTAGGGGGAGTGGGGTCCAAGGAGTCAGTCCAAGGTGTTTCTGATCCCAAGCTGTTCAGTGGTTGTCCGAAGCCTGGGCATGCTTTGCCTTTTGTTTGTTTTGTTTTGTTTGTTTGTTTATTTGTTTGGAGTCCACTAAACAAGTGAGTATATCCCTCACCTATCCCTCTGGTTCTGTGATACCTTGCTCAGGGGGATATTCTCCAAATCCAACCATTTGCTTACAAATTTTAGGATATCATTTTTTATTGGAACCATGGGACCTTGGGACCGCCTGCCCATGGTGGGGAATGGGGAGATGTGGAAAAGAGAGAATGACCTGATGTGGTGGGAGGGGGAAGGGACCTTGAATAAGGAGATACAAGGATAGGAAAAAAAAAAAGACAGAGATGATCTCTATTGGTCATAATTTCTACCTACCTATCAGCATACTCACATATTTGGGTCCATCAAGTAGCAAACCAAAGTCCCAAAGCCCCAGAGAACTACCTTGAGTGAGTCATTGGCCTTAGCAGATGGGGGGGGGCAGCTCTGTGTCTACCAGAATCTGTTTCTCTTCTTTGAGTCCATTGTTATTGTTTATAAGGCTCATTTCTGGTAAGCCAAGCTCTTAGAATTTGTTTTAGTAAAAATGAGGGCTACTTTCTGAAAGTTCACCAGAATTTTTTCTGAAAATGACTATTCTACAAATTTGAGTTTTCTCCTCTCTGGTCTGGATCTCTCAAGTTTTAGCATTACTTAGGATCACCTGGAAAGCCTATTAAAACAGAATGCTGGCCCCTGTTTCCATGTTATCTATGTACCGTCTTGTGTAGGGATCTAGATATTTGCATTTCTTACAAATTCTAGGTGGCATACTTCAGAACCACAGCTCTACATGGCAAGCTCCAGAGTTTGCATGTGCTCCTGACAACAGCACATGTGTAAATTTAAGCACTTAACATCTTCTTGAAGGCTTGCTCAATAATCCCACTTACTAAAACTTTGCTTTAGACTACCACAACCTACTGTACACTAAAGTAACTGAAGTAACATAAAACATGGTAGCCATCCAATGAAATGGTTTCACAAATGAGAATAATTTTTCCCTTTCTGGTGAGTTAATTATGAGTTCACTTTATTATGTTGTCACTTGTGGATATGAGAAAGGACAGAATAAATCCAAGAACAGGAATTGAAAAACTCAGGATTTAGGCTTCTGACACATGTATGTGTATTCTCCTTCCATAATGAGTGTCACAAGGGTATCCTGCAGTATCCAGTGGACCAAATGTAAGTACAGGGTTCTTATGAAAGGGGAAAAATGACAACAGCTGGTCAGAAGATAGTGTGCTGATAGTTTTGAAGATAAAAGAAGGACAAAGTGAGCAAATAAAAACAAAAGCTAATTCACCTTATGATTTCCAGAGGGAAACAATCCTGCCTCTATCTTCACTTTTGCCTGGCAAACCCACTTCAGACTTCCAATATATAGAACAAAAAGACAGTACAGAGTATTCTTAACAGTATTGTTTTTTTTTTGTAGACAGCTGTTGCACACAAAGAAAGGGGGGTGGTATTGAATCTCATCCTGTCTTCTTGCCCCAAATTCTGGTATTATGCAAATGTGCCATCCCTTCTGGATACTCTTGCTACTCCTTAATGACAAATTCCATAAGGTGACTTTAGGCTTGACCCAAAGCTAATTATTTAATGAGAGTTTAGTATCATGTCAAGTGATTGTGTGGACTTATATCAAGGTTTTGTATATCCTAAAGCAATCAGTGAGAAGAAGCTTGCTTTATTTTCATTCTGTTTCACCAAGACCTAAGGAAATGGGCTTTAAATCCCCAACCCCTGTTACTCTATGATCCAGAGCAATAAGGAAAAATATTAATATGACCTGTTCTGTAAATGTAAAAAGAGGAAAAGTTGTGGTCCAGAAAGCAAATGTCTACTACAGTATCAGCCTACACAGGTGATTCTTATGAGCTAATGAGTATTTCCTCCTTGGAAGGACAGGTAGTTTTTGGAAGTCAGTCTTTGAAAAGAGCTAACCATCTTGATTGAAGAACAGAGCTAACTATAACAAAAGAAAAGATGACAATGACAGTAATATGTCTTTTAAGAACTCTAAGTGCAACATACACACATATACACACATATATGCATTATATTCTCACTCACCACAGTTCTAAGAGGCACACATTGTACTTACTCTACTATACATATTCTGTAACTATTCTCAAATAAGACATTAAAACTTCAAATCCAGTGTTTCGGCTCCAAATCTTGTGCTTTCTGCCACAATGATGGTTCTTCCTACTAATCAGACTTTCACATCATTTTAGGAAATGGATGTGCTCCCTAGAGAATTGGTCCTTGGGTATGTGAGCATTGCTTTCTCTTAGACAATGACCATAAGAAAATTTACCTTATGGAATTTCAATCACATGCTTACTAATAAATAGTTAGGTGTTAGTGTTTTGGATTAAGAGAAATTAATACACACAAGGTTAAACTGAGTTATCAAAGGGTCTTTAAGAATAATGAAGATTTATCCTTACACCCTACAGAATATAATAAATGACTCTGAGGTGTTCATTCACAAATGACACATCTACACCCACCCCTTTGCTAAGGCTCAGAAACCAGTGCAGAAGAGGTGATAAAAATAATGCAGGAACAGAAGACATGGAGGACCAAAGGAAAAGAGTGCCTTCCAGACATGACAGGATCACTCCCAAAGCAAACCTGCACAAGACTTGAAAAATATCAATCAGTCAATATCTCAGCACAGAGTGGTAAGAGATTCATGAGCCTCCACCCCTAATAGAAGGCCTAGGGACAGTAAATAGCTTCTGGAGTCAACTATGCTGTAATGGAGGACCTCACATCAGGAAGTATATGAACAATACTAATTGGAGTTACTGGTTTAAATAAAAATAATAATTTTAAAAGCATTTTATAGAAGAATGGCACTACTCTGGAATAGCTATTTGTTGTTTTTATTGTTTGTCCATTTGATTTTTGTTTTGTTTGGTTTTAGTTTTTTATCTTGTTTTTTTGTTTGTTGGTTGGTTTTTGCTTTGCTTTGCTGTTTTGATACAGGGTTTAGCTATACAGCCTTGACTGTCTGGGAACTAGCTTTATAGACCAGGCTGGCCTTAACCTCAGAGATCTGACTGACTCTGCCCTCTGAGTGCTGGAACTAAAGCTATGTGCCACCACAACAGATCAACTAGAATAGCTGTTTTATTTGCTCTGTATGTCAGTGACTGAAACACATGGGAGCAAAAGGCATGGAATATGGTTTGAAATTTTTCTCTCCATTACACATCATATAAGTCAAGGAAAATGGAAAAAAGTCTACCATGAATTATGAAAATAATTTTAAAATGTTGTATGTAAGTCTATAACTTAATAAAAATTAATTAAATCTGATTTTACATTGAATCTAAGAAATGACATATTCTACAGGGTAATAATACTGGTACATCTTTATCACGTAATATTGCTATTGTCAGCTAAAGTGTTTCTCTTCAAGATGTTGGCAGGTGTTTATCAGCATGAAAACTGATGTGTCTGGCTTAGAGGGATGGTACCAATAGAACCCTTAAGGCTGATTATCTGAAACCTTTGGAATTTTTAAAAAATACATCAAGTCTCTGTATTCTAACACCTGTTAGTCTAAATTTAAATTTTAATTAGCAATTGACATTTTCAAATGTCCCATCATTTATCATTGTAGATGTGTGTCTCTTACATAAGCATTCAAAGAAAAGATGTTTCAGTTGATCTTAAGAATACAATTTAATGTGAGCAAGCAGGAAATTAACCTCTTTATACTGCTATCCCAAACTATGTCCAGTACTGCATTTGATACTTTGTTTTTGTACATAGCTAGGCAGGAAGCTAGATATTTTAGATAAAGATAAACAACTTTCAATTCTAAGTATCTCCTAAGGTTTTTACATATCATTTACTTGCTCCAAAAGAACCAGATCATGCAGGTGAAATAATAAAAGTAACAACAACAAAGGAATAAAAACAAAATTAGAAAAAAAACAAATAAATGACTTCAAAAGAACAATAAAGCTATGGTTAAAAAAAATAAGTACCTGTTTCTAATTCTAGGCACATTTTAGGATATCTTTCAAGGTTGAGGAACTGTAAGTTTTCTATTTAATTAATGTTTATTGTCTTTAAATTCTATGCTAGCAATGTGTAATACGCAGATCATAGCTAAGAATTTGCAACATTAAACGTGTGGGTGAAAAACATAGTAAATACTTGATGCCTATGCTACAAAAAAATGTATTTTCTATGTGCTTAATATTATCATTTCAAAGAATAAAAATTCACCAGTAAGGGTTTCTGAAGATGCTTTACAGTAATTAAGCTACTTTCAAACATCTTTTTCCTATAGAAAGCAGCATGTGTCGTTTTAATACTCCTAAAATTTATAGGAGTGTAATATTCCTAAAGCACTAATTCTCATTGATCCATGGGCTGGATCTAATGTGATGTCATCAGCCTTCTTTTCTATAAAATCAGTTCACTGAGCTAAATTTAAATGCCGTTTCTTGTAAGCCTTTGTTAAACTTTTGAGATAAATAAATTCATGTAACAGAAAAGAAATGTGTCTATTGTGTGCCTCAGACTATGGCTGTCTTCAAATTGGGAATACACTGTTGGGCATAAAGTTGTCAAAGAGCTAAATCAAGTTCAAAAACATAGCTCTAAGGCTTTATAACTATGAGGTACATCAGTCCTCACAAACTCCAGCCATTTGAAATCTGCTCCTTTTACTCTATTGTTTCCTCAGTATGAAAGATAAAATATAGAAATAATCACAATATTGAGTAAAACCTATCATCAACTGCTGATTTCACTGAAGAGGGTGACTATGGGGTGTATCAATAACAGGACAGAGCAAAGAAGAAACTTGTTATGACAGCTGAGAATTAAATTTCCTAAGAAATTATCCACTTAAATCAAAATTGGAGGTTCTGTGTCATCACTACTAAACAGTATTCCTTCAGTGACCTATGAGAATCTGCAAAGGTAGAGGCCAAATGCTTTGTCTCCCACAATAGCTATTGCCTCTCATTGCTGACAGATATGCAATAGTTCCATTTGGAAAACATTACTCAAAAAAAAACAAGCTCTTTCTGCAGTACCCATTGGGCAGCCAGGATGTGTTTGCATATAAGGTTTAGCTGTTTAAATAGTTAGCATATGCATATGCTATAAACGACAAGACAGAGCCTTGCTCATGCCAAAAGCCATACATAGTTATAATGATGCTTCTAAAAAAGGTTCTTTGGGGTTATGTGGTACACATGTGTACAAATCAGACATATTCTGCATAAGATACATGAGTGGGACTTATTAACAGTAAAACAAAACAAAACAAAACAAAAAACCTCATTAAGGTGGGGCATCAACTAGAAAATAAAGGCTTTCCTGATTACACAGTGAGACTTTCTTTACAATGAACACTCCCAAGTGACGCCCTGGACCAGATTTCTCTTCCTAGGTACTTTTACTCACTGTAGTCAGAGGAGAATTTATTGGTTATTTTAAAAAAGAAGAAGAAGAAGAAGAAGAAGAAGAAGAAGAAGAAGAAGAAGAAGAAGAAGAAGAAGAAGAAGATTCTACCAAAGGCAGACAATGGAGGAAAAGGTTACAACCCCTTCAATAAGCTGGCAGTCAAGTTCCACACCCCGATCTTGTCAAATGACCCGGTGGCCAAGCAGTGACATGATCTATAAACACATGAATGGTGGTGTTTCATCTGCTGCATTATAAATTGAAATAAAGAAGTGTCATTAAGCACAGCTCCAATAGCAATCCTCACCTCCATCAAAGCTCAAGTACTTATTTAAACCTCAGGGACTCTGCAGTCTCTGCAACCTGCCATGGTGTTAATGAGCTCACTTAGAGACAGCTTAATATAAATCCATGTGAAAACTCAGTAAAGCTCAATAAATATTCACATGGAAAATGAAGTGGGAATATAAAACATTGTTTAGAGGAATTGACAGAAGACAGCTCATTCAGAAACTTCAAGGCCATATGGAGGGTTTTGTTCTCCATGCCAAACAGGTGAGAAAGTTTTAAACAAAGAAAATAGGACAGAAACAAAACCCTCCTTACCTCTTGCTTGGTGATTATAATATACTTTGTAGCAATGGAGCTAGCCCTTCATTTTGTTGCTCATATCTCATATATAAAAAAAGAAAGAAATGTTTATTCCTTCTAAAGATCTCTCAACATGCCCAAAGGCACCAGAGGAATGACTACTCAATTCTTAAAACATTTTCTTAACTTTTTCTATGACTATTTAAATGAATAAAATCTGATTTGTGACTACATGAGCTATTTCTATAAAATCTTTCAAAATAGGTACAAATACACTGAATTATTTTCTCATATAGGTATAAAGCCTACTATATAATGCTTGCAGATTCTTTTGGGGCATTTATTTTTATTATTTTTAGTTATTTTTGGTGAGAAAGCGTATGTGCATACCTATGCAGGTACCTGCCAAAGACAAAAAAACAGTGAGATTTCCTCTCCCCTCTGACCTCTCTATACCCCTCCTCTGCTCACTGGAGTTACAGGCAGTTGTGACCTACCCAACATGGACACTGTGAAATGAACTGGCCTTCTCTTCCTGGGGACTTTGTTCTTAACTTTGCAGCCATCTATGGATGAAAAAGGGTTCTGAGACATCCTCAAGTTATGGGCCACAGAACATGTGGGGGAAGAGATGAGGGGGATTTATCAAAACATGGTTTCAAGCTGTAACAACAATGTAAAAGTTAAAAACTAAAAAAAAAAAAAAAAAAAAAAAAAAAAAAAAAAAAAAAAAAAAAAAAAAATCCACACTTCTGACCCTCACAGTGTGCTCAGGATTGGCCATCAAAGCAGTATCACTCACCCTTTACAGCCAACCCACCAATGCCAGCAAACTACTTTCTGAATAACTTCCCCACCATAGATAGGTCTTTCTATTCCTGTGATGTTCCTTCTCTCTTATCCACAGTAGTCATGGCAGGCTCTGTGCTAGTAATTCAAGTTCTCTTCTACTCCAGTTTTTATTATGAAACACATTGGCTCCTTGGGTTCCAATGAACATTTTTTCATCTAGTACCTAGGCTGAGAATTTGTCCCTGGACTGGTCCTTTTATCTATAGGTACCATCTGTAACAACTCCGTAAACTTTTATTTCAGAGAACATTTTGTTTTTCAGTTTGATATAACAGGTTCTTCCTTTTGAAATCTGAGTTTGCAATAACAAGTCTGTCCTGTGCCAGGTCTCCACAGGAGTCTCTTCCTTAAAGGTAATCTTCCCTGTGGTCTTATCTCCTCTGCTGGCATGAAATCTTCTTTTCATCACCTCATTACTCCTCACACAGCCTGACAAATTCTATCCTTGACCAAACGTCAGGCAAGCTCTTTAGGCCTGTCCCTGAGGAAGTTGGCCTTAACAAGAACCCTGCTATGGCAGTATAGCTAGAATTCTTCACCCTTAATATCAAATCACCTTCCATATCTAATTGACTTTCACATCCTCTAGCAACCCCCAGATCATGTCCATTCACTCTGACCTGCCTTCAGCAAGAATCCCAATAGGCCAATTTATCCAGAATCTTTCTTAGCTCTCTGATTCTTGGAAATAATTTCCATCTACTGAACCACACCTAGCCTCTAGGTTACATTTTTTCCTTGTGTTTGAAGTTGAGATATGCCTCTCTCATATACTTCAGACCATTTGTATTGGTTCCTTACAACCAATGTGATAGTTCTGAAGAAAACCCACATTGACAAATGCCATGAATAACATCATTGTCTTTGCCAATAGACAAAAGAAGTTGCATTAGCTTCAAAGAAACAAGTCAATGTTTTTTTTTTCAAGAGAAAAAAGAGGAGTTTATAGTTTCAAATAAGAAAATATGTCTGCATTTTGGTCACAGAAAAAATCAAGTTGGATATTAACTGAAGTCTTCCTGACCCCTAGCTAGCCTTCTTCTTTTTTTAATTTAAAGGTTTTGTTTTTTTTTCATTTTACATAACAACCACAGTTCCCCCTCCCTTGCCTCATCCCACTCATCCCCAGTTTACCCAGCCCCACCCCACACCTCATCTACTCCTCAGAGAGGGTAAATCAAGAAAGTCTTGAATATCAATTTGAGGTAGGACCAATCCCATCTTTTCCCTCCCCGATTAAGGCTGAGCAAGGCATCCCTCTATAGGGAATGGGCTCCAAAAAGACAGTTCATGTACTAGAGATAAGTCCTGGTCCCACTGACAGAGGCCCCCCCCAAACTGCTCAAGTCACACAACTCTCCTCCACATTTCTTACAGAGCTAGAAAGTGCTATACAGGCTGCTGAAGAAGAAAAGCCCTCAATGATCTTAGCAGCTGTCAATGCTTCAAACTACAATGATGACCTGTCATGAAAAGTGTGTCCTCTAGTGTAATTGTAATATGACTAACCAGCCATTCTGTGATTGGATTACAGGCTAACTTCACAGGAGGTAATTCCTGCCTACTTCTATCAGGCTTATCAATAAAGAGACCAGGGTGAGAGGGGCCATAGGTCTTAATCTACTACTACTGTTTTGCAACTAGTCACATTGTCAAACTGCCTTTTAAACACCCTTGTTTATGGCCACAGATTAATGGGGTGTCCAGCCTTCACCACCGAAGCTTCTTGCAGAAATGGTTACGAATACAGTTAAGTAAGAAAGTTATAACTGACCAATGTACTGGAAATACACAATGATATAACCTCATCTTGCAAATATTCTTTACATTTATTTATTTCGTTGTGATTCTAGGAAAACATACAGCACAGCACATGAACAGGAACCAGAGGACAACTTGTAGGAAGGAATCAGTTCTTTCCTTCCATCATGTGTGTTCAGGCTTTTTGACAAATTATCTTTATATGCTGAATCCAAAGTGTTAGTTATATTTCTACAAAGGTTTCTAGTATGCAATTCATAAAGAAAAGGGCTTGTGGATGAATGTGAGATAACTAAATGATTTTTCTTTGTGTGAAAAACTTGCCGTGCCACTCAAAGCCTACTCACAGCCTTTGGGAGACAAAACGAACATATTACTGCAAGTTTGAGGCCACAGTGAACTAGACAGAAAAATCCTATCTCAAAAATAAAATTATTAGTGATTTAAAACAACAGGAAAACTTTGCTTATCTACATTTTTCAATGAATGATCAATCTCATTTTCCTATCAGATGCAAAAGTATTTTTTAGGAATATGCTTTTTAAAACATGCTACAGATTTTTCAAAACATATATAATATAGGGCAGAAAGAGTAATGTAAGATCACAAGGAGATAAGTCTGAAAGAAAAATGTTCACTTAAACTGGAAAGACACTACCTTAATGGGTGGCCCAAGGCCTTTCTGCTCTGAAAGAACAATGACACCCAATGTCTGAGCCAAGACAGCATTTTATTTGAGAATCTCTTTTAGAAGAAATCTTTATAAGCTTGTAAAACTTTAATATTTAATTTTTCCCTATAGCAATCAGAGTCTCTCAATGAAAATGTCTAAGGTAATTTAAGTGAGATTGAATTAACCGTCTTTGTTGTGTTAATAGTCAAACTGATGGTCTGTCAGAATGTGTCAGCCTTGAATTTCCCACAGATAAGTAGCTTTTCAAAAGCTCATTCCCATGTTTTTTTAATGATATATATTTAAAGACACAAGAGATAATTAGTAAGGCAGGACAGGAGAAGGAGATGAATAGAGTTGGACGGTTTCACTTCTGAAGCAGGTTTATTGACATATAATTTGTATACCATATAATTTTATCATTGAAAGTATCCAAAAATCAATCATTTTTGCATATTTGCTATAATGGAAATCATTACTATAATCAATTATAAAATATGTTCATCACCCTCAAAAAAAATATGTGTACCTTCCTCCTCTTCTTCCAACCTGTCAAACAGTCTGTGTCTTTATGAAATTTGCCTTTTCTAAGCATTTCATATAACAATTATACAAAATTTTTGGTTTTTAAATGTACGATTGTATTTACAGGGCTTTCCCACATTTTCACATGTATCAACACATCTTTTATTGCATCGTCTAAGTGTACCACATTTCATTCATCTTCTCATAGGTTGATGAACTCCTTTTTTAGGGGCCATTATGAGTGATGCTTGTAAGATATTTATTTTGTGCAATTGTTATATGTATTATAGGGGGAAACTCATTAAGATGTATAGAATCTTGCATTTGTATAGAAAGAATTATACAAAGGATACATAGTTACTAATAGAAATGGAGAGAGCTTACTAAGAAAGAAAAGATACTCCTGGTGATAGGAGGGGGTTAGAGGTACATATTCGAAGAACTGACCCTTGAGTTGCTTAGACTATGCTTGTCTTCTGCGAAGCATATTCTGATTGTTACATGAAGCAGGTGGTAGAAAATGTCTGGTCCCTTTTTTGATATGTCTTTCTTCATATACAATGAGGATGTCTCTCACTGTCAACCTGTTCTCCTGCCTTGAAAATTCATTGTGGTCTTACACTTCTGCTACTTCTAGATAAACACAGAGGCTAGAATGGCAGGGCTAGATGACAAGAACTGAGAAGTTTTGAGGCATCAGCAGAACTCTTTTCAGAATAGCTAGAGAATTTTCATTCCCACCAGCAATATCCAAGGGATCCAATTTCTCTCTGAGACATTATAAATTCACGGATTCTTATCCATGTTCAGTGCTTGACAACTTGTTAAAGCAGAATTTTATGTAGATACTGAATAATGTTAGGAAATAATCTATCTAAAACTTTTTCTCGGGACCTTGCATATATTTCCCCAGCAAGCCCTTTCTTTGTAAAGATTTATTCAGTCGTAAGGAAAAACATTTGGCTAAGCAGCAAGCAAGCTAGAAAAAGAAAGTGTCAAGCAGATTTCTCTCAAACAAATAGTTACTCTGTATTATCATGTTAGAAACCTCACCAAGCCAATTCCCTGGAGTTTGCTGCCTTTATTATGGGACTCAGCTTAGGTGAGAATTATAATTCTGAGACTTCAAGCACAGTGTCTCTTTTAGATCTCTTCTGTCACTATTTGATTTAAATAAACTCAAGAACACAGTCAAAGCAGAAAGGTAATTTTTCACCTCAGTTTTTCATTTTTTCCACCATAAAGTTGTTGTATCCTGGTGCATTTGTTTGGATATAATGCTTTTTTGAACATGTCACTTATATTGGGTGCCTGAGGTGGCATGTAAATGTTGTCCTGTCTAAAAATATCTTTCATTTATTTCATAGAGAAAGAATATTTTGTCTCTATATAGGAGAATTGTCTATAGTCCTGCTGTTTGTACTATGTACATATGTATGTGTGTATGTATGAATGTATGTACGTATTTGGTTGACTGGTTTTCCAAGAGAAGTTTTCTCTGTAAAACTGCCCTGTCTGTCCTGGAACTCACTTTGCAGACCAGATTGGCTTCAACCTCACAGAGATCTGCCTGACTTTGCCCTGAGAATCCTAGGATTAAAGGCATGTTCCAGCACTGCCCAGCCTATTGTTGTTTTTATTTTAAGCACTCTTGCTGTGTCACATGGGTTATCCCCAAATTTGCAATCTTCTTGCCTCAGCCTTCTGACTACTGATATTTTAGACATATACTTTGTACCCAGTTTGCCAAGTTAAATTGCAGGTATGGTAGTTTGAATGTACTTGGCCCCCACAGGCTCATAGGGAGTGGCACTATTAGGAGATATACCTTGTTACAGTAGGTATGACCTTGTTGGAAGAAGTGTGTCACTGTGGAGGTGGGCTTTGGGTTTTTTTTTTTATGCTCAAGTTATTCCCAAAGTGGACACAGACTCCTCTGCTGCTAACAGTTCAAGATGTTCAGCTCCTCCTCCAGCATGTCTGCTTTTCTGCTGCCATGTCCCACCTCGATGATACTGGACTATACCTCTGAAAATGTAAGCCAGCTCCTGTTAAATGTTTTCTTTTATAAGAATTGCCTTGGTCATGGTGTCTTTCACAGGGATAGAACCCTAAAACAGCAGGTATATTCTTCCTTCTTATACTGCTGAATATAACAATATAGAGAATTCTTTTCACAGACTGAAATTCTAGCCTTTGAAAATTTTTATGTCTGGAAGATTTCAGAATCTGTTTTTGTATGTGCAAAGCTAATCAATTTTAACCAGAAACATGTTGTTGTTGTTGTTGATCCTGCCTGCAAATCTGTGTTTCTTCACAGTCTCTGTTTCAACACTTTGTTTACTTTTTCCCTTATCATTTCCTGTTCCTTCAAAGAAGCTACTGTTCATTCATTGAACTTGACTCCATGCATCCTATCTGTCCCTTATATTACCCACATGCCCTAACATTAGCCCATGCTCTTGCTTTCTTCATTCTTTTAATCATCCAGCATGCTAATTTAAGCCTCTATAGTATCCATCCTATCTTCTTCTGTAAGGCATCTGTTGTATGAATTTGGGTTGTAAGAAAAGAAATTTAGAGTTAAATACCAGGGGAAAACTGAAATATCAGAGAGAAGAAGCATCAGAGTTAATTTTCACCTAGCTGTCCTGTAACTTTTTTAGTTTTGCTTTTGGTTGTTTTTGTCAGTCACTTCTGAGGGGTTCCTAAGAGGCCTTATATATTTTTTTTTCAGTCAGCTATATCCCATCTAGGTTACAATTAAAGATGTGAACTAGTTTATTTTGAATTCAGAGAAACAGAGAAAGTTTTGTCTCTGGAGTTATGGGATTAAGGGTGTAGTCACTATTCTCCTTTCCCTGTGCTGGATTAAAGGTGTGTGTGATTGAATTTTAGTTGTTTGTCTTTGTACTCAAGGATCAAGAAATTCCTGAGCTGTCTACCTAGGATTTGACTGTATGCTATCTCCCCAATATTTCAGGTTTTATTAAATATGTAATATATCACCACAGGCATCCTAGTGTGTTCATATGTTAAATTCTCTGTTCTTGAGGGATTATTATAAGTGCTTTATCATCTCCATGTTTAGATTGTTGTCTTCCTCATGTACTATACATGAGAAGTGACTTTTGTTGCTTTCTTTTAGCAGGTGTAATTTTATTTTTAGTAGTTTCTGGCATAGGCTCTCTCTATATACTTCTAACTGTCCAGGAACTTGCTATGTAGAATAGGATAACCTCAAACTCACAAATATCTGTAATATGAGTTTCTGGTCTGTCCAACCTGGCCCTATGGTCCAGACTGGCCTGCTGCTGCTTAGCCCTCCCCAGAATGATAAGGTTGCTTATATTAATTGCATGCTGCTTAGGTATATTGCTAGCTTGCTACTGCATCTTTTTTTTTTTTTTTTTGAGCATAGTAACAGCAGCTAACATTTATTTGGTACTTAATCTGGGCAAGAGGTCATGCTGAGCAGTTTAATCCTCCTTCTTTGAAGAAAATGGAATTATTACTCTTATTTTATATAAGAAGAATTGAAACCTTGCCAGGAAGACAGATCTTTGCTACTCTATGACTTAAATCAGTTCAATTTCTCCCAATCTTATTTTTGTTCATGACTTACAGTCAGACACCAAGCTGACTTATGTGACTTTGACTGAAGTAATTTGGCTAGTTACTACCGAAGAAATATCTATTTCCTATGTACAGTTTAGTACATTTTATGATGGGACACATGACTAATGAATAAATATTTATACATACAATAGACATTTCTATGTCCCACTCAGCTGGTCCCACAGCCATTTAGTCCCAAATAATCACAAAAAGGCTTATGCTAATTATAAACTCTTTGGCCTATGGCTCAGGCTCATTACATGTTAACTCTTCCTCTTTAACTAACCCATGATTCTTATCCATGCTTAGCCACATGGCTTGGTACCTTTGCTTCAGTGCAGTATTCTTGTCTTCCTCTGCATCTGCCTGGTATCTCTTCTCTCTCTTGCATCTTAATTAAACCCATTTCCATTCATCTGTCCTGCCATGTGGCCCTTAGCTTACCTGATTCTTTCCATCTTGCTTCTTGGGCAGCTGGATCCCATCTCTCTTGACTCCTCCTTCTTTTCCCTATATCTATGCTTGGATTTCCTGCCTTCTTCTAAGATGCTTGCCATAGGCCCAAACAGTCCCTTTATTAATGAATGATAATCACAGCATACAGAAAGACATTCCACATCACTTCCCCTTTTCTGTCTAATCAAAAAGGAAGATTTTAATTTTAACATAGCAAAATTACAAAAAACAAAACAGCTATCAAGTATGAATTACAGTTACAATACCTAGTCTATTTGTATTTAGCAAAGTTAAAGAAAATATTCTATCATCTATCTTATCCTTGTGAGTCCAAAATTTCATATTTAATATACTATTTATAATAACTAAGGAAAGCTATACTTATAACTATCCAATCTTCAACTACATCAAAGACCACAGAAGACTATATTACCCAAGTAAACAGGAAGTGCAAGCAACTTCCACATCTAGAAATGACATAGATGTCATTTGTCTGCCTGGACAGTCACCTAAAGTTTCTTTGTAAAATGGTGGGGCATCCATGTATGCCTAGAATCTCTGGCATACCTTTCAGTGAAGCAAGAAATTTGGATAACTGCTCTGCCCATTCAGGCAGAGTTCAATCAGTCACTTCTTGTGTCCTGAAGGATGTCTGGCAGTTTTCTTTGCAAAGTAGGAACCCAAATAAACATCTAGGCTTGTTCTGTCAAAGTTCAGAGGTCATTTTTCTAGGGGTCCTGCATGTCCACTTTAAATAGCATACTGTCAAGCAGTCAATACAGGAACAGTTTCTTTTCCAGTGGCTAACCTAACCATTGCCACAAAGAAAGTAAATTCCATATGGAGTTTCTTCAATGCTCACCATCCTTTTGAAGTAGATTGGTGTTGTCAGGAGAAGACCTGTCTCACTATCAAGAAATGTCTAAGTCCTTAAAATATTTTAAATGCTATATTCTGTAGATCTTTAAGGTTTTTGAAGATTACCTGTCTAATTGAAATATATCTTTGTATACCTACAAAAGCCTAACTAACATGACTATAAGTTTGGTTATCACAGATGATTATTAATCTGCATTTCTTAATTAGACATTACAATTTTAAGTGAGTTACATAAACAGAATACCTTAAATAAGAATAGAAATATACATACAGTATAACAGAATTGACCTTAAATTTGTACGATAGATCAAAATCCACACCAATGTAAAGTATTTTGAGATTAACAGTAGTTTTTTTAAATTAAATTAGATTCAATAATTTATCTTTTTAAATCATTCCTATATTTATCTGCCTCTGCCTTGTGAGAACTGATATTAAAAATGTACCTCCCCATGTCAGCCGACGAGAAGAAATTTTTCCCTTTGCTTTTCTTGTTTTCTATTTTTTTACTTTGTTCTTTCCCTTTCTGACTGCAAAGTCCAAAACTTTGCTTTCTTTATTTTTGTCTTTTCCCAGAATCTATGAGGTAAAGTCATCCATATGCTATCTTGCAGCCTATCTCAGTCATATACACCAAGAATAATATTCTGCCTAGTGTTCTTAGATGTGATTTAGCCATTTTCTTACTTTAGCAACAGCTCAATCTTATTCACCTATATAGTTATCATGTAATCCTTTCATACACATGCATTACAGACAATCTTTCTAGTATCTATCCTGAGGTTATGCATTCCTCCTTAGAGGGAAAGAAAGGTCATTTCTATAACACTACTTGCTGAGTTCTTAGTGTTGGCCAGGGCCACACCATTTCAAATAACTTCTCCATTTTGAATGAATTGAGAGTTCTAATAAGCATAGTTATTTGGTATCTAGAAGGAAACTAATTGTTTTTTCTAAGTTCTTGACTGTTAGATCCTGTAGTGGGGCTATGTTCTGGTACTTTATTCCCCCTACAGGTTTAATAAAAAGTTGATTGGCCAGAAGGCAGACAAGAAGTGAGGGTGGAGCAACCAGACTAAGAAAACTCTGCAAACAGGAAGAAAGATGCTAGTGAGACAGAGAAAAGAAGCTGAAATGATGCTGAGAAAAGGTACCTAGCCACATGGCTAAGCAAGATAAGAATCATGGGTTAGTTTAAGAGCAAGAGCTTGCTAGCAATATGCCAGAGCCATAGGCTGATCAGCATAAAACAAATATAAGCTTCTGTGTGTTACTTTGGGACTGCTGGTCAAGATCTTGGGGCTATTCTGGGCCAGAAACTTCTTATTACAATACCCCAAAGCTTCCAAGTAACAGCCAGCGAAGAAAAAAATGTATTGGTTACAGAATCTAACTGATCATCTTGGCCTAGAGGTGTGGCCTTTGGGCCTAGAATACTCATGTATGGGGTGTGGGCAGGCTAGTTCAAGACTGGGTGCATGCCCTCTCTCTTCCTGTTTGTTTCCTCACACTCTCATAAAAAGACTAGACCCCCCAAAAAAAAAAAAGACTAGACCCATTGCCTCTGCATGGACCAGTACAGCTTTCCAAAAATTGCCCAACTGTTCAATATTTTACATCAGTGAGTGTTTCATATAACCCCTTAATAAATTTTAATCTTTTTATGTAATCGATTACTAATAATTAATGCCAACTATATCTGATGCCCACCACTTACCCCAACAATGACAACTACAAGCCAAAAAGGAATTCCATCTCCAACTTAGAAGAGAACCATAATCTTCAATTTATACACAGGCTACCTATGCTGGATACTTTACTCTTATCCGTCTTTGCTTCTCACTGATTAAAGTTTTAATTCTTTTCCCAGGGCCCTGTCCTCTGCTCCCTAAACTATGACTCTATGAAAGAAGATATTCCCATGTCTTCTTTTTCTTTTCATTTCTCTTATTTTTATTTGTTTTCAATACAAAGTAGTCATTCTCAAAATTGTAAGTATACAAGTCACAGGACTGCTTCTTCTGTTATGTTTAGCAACTAAAGCATATTTATCTCATGTATACTGTGTCTCACCTTCTATTTTTGCAATTTTTTGATTTGGAGTAAACACAAATAATTTTATTAGTAACAATAGTAATAAAATTTAGTGTAAAAGCTCACATAGAAAAAGTACGTAGATCAAAAGTTTATACATCTCAATGGTCATTATCATAACCATTCTCTGCCATGAAACTTCATATTAGATTCTAAACTTTCACAAAATATATTTTATGTTCTTCTCCACTACACACATATAAAAGGCCAAAAAGACTAAATGGCAGTGCAAAAGTTTAAAGCAGGAATAAATGATTTTAGCATCACATTCATAGCTATACATGCAAATCTTAGTTACTTAAGCAATAGTATGGCCAATATCTAAAGTTTTCTTCCCACAGGTATCATAGACAAGAAATATAATTAAAACATTCTGAGGTGAGAACAACAACTCTATAGATAAAACAAGGCAATGAATTGAAACAAACTATAAAGTGACCTGAAAAAATATCAACAGTTGGCTACAGAATTTAGAAAAACTCTAGTTTGTGAATAAAAGTGCAATTAAATGCAGTGTTTCTGCAGCCTGGGAGTACGCAGTTAGTTATATGCAGAGATTCTGAAGCCTGGGAGCATGCACATCAGTAATACCTTACAAAGATATGAAGTTTTGTCACCTGGGTAACCCAGAACTGAGATTCCAATGCAAGTCATGTATGAATAACTTGAACCAAAAGTTTCTCAGACTTTACAATTCCTGAGTATTTGCTTAGAATGTTTCAGCAGTATATGAGCTTTTTTATTTTGTTTTGTTTTAGCATTAGTGCTCAAAAGCTTTGGATTGCAGAATATATCGAATTTCAGGTTTTCAGATATGAGATGCTCAACTTATACAGGTTTCACTTTTCTGCATTTCACATTATTCATTTGTGTGAAGAGGACCAGAATTCTTCCTACAAGGAATTCTTACTGAGATAACATCTTCTTGGACCTGGCATAATAGGTAGGAAAACAGCCATCATCAACTTCCATTATGCTTTTTTCCAAATTATTATTTTTTATTAATAATTTTTTGCAGTATTTGCTTTGCTCTAAAGAATTTCTCTTCCATGTAAAGTGTAAGCTCATAAGAACCTAGGAACTCCGTCTGGGTTCACTCAACTGTTGAGCTCACAGGTGCCAGAATGGAAAAAGCACCACAATGTAAATATTTGTGCAATGTTGAAGAGTAATGCAGCCTAACCTTAGCAAAGTGTCTTAGTTTTGGGGCACCATTAACATTCAAAGAAAATGGTGCTATTTGGAATCCAAATCTCTGTGCTCTTTTGTCTTAATTTTACCACCAGCTTCTATTCTCAGATGACTTCCCACATAGTGTAAATGAATACCAATACAGTTTTCATCTTCCTTCATGCAACCCATCCTACGAGGTCAGGTGGGGGTGAAACAAATAACAGAGAATGTCCTCCATCATTAGCTTGATAGTTTAGTGCTCCATTCCTGTTAGCATTTCAGAGTAGCCTAAGGCAACAGAGAACAAAAATACTTTACAAAAGTGCATTAAGATTTTTCTCTCTCACAAGAGACTATTAGAACAATCATGGAGATCTCAGACATAAAGAGGAACAGAGCAATTGGCTCCAGGGCAAAACTATGCATATACCAGAGGAGTCCCTGGATATCCTCTGTGGACATGGAAAGCAAATGTCTTTATTTCAACAAAGGAGAAACCGAGTTTCTGAGAGGTAAAGGTCACAGGATGGGTCAGTGAGAAAACTTGGGTTTTCAAACATGGAATAATAGCTTTCCAGACTACGTCATCCCAGCCATAGTGCAGATAAAGATAACGGGCTGCTGACAACTGATGATTGTTCCCTAGCCCATCACTGACTGATCATAGGCTGAATCCCATGCAATAATACATTTTATCTCATGAAATCTTCTGTCCATTTCATTAATTCAATTAGTGAAGATGTAAGAAAAGTTGGTGGGAAAATAAACTTGACAAAAGTCACATACTAGTACATAATAAAATTCTCATAATTCCCTAACCTGACTTAAACACTTCTAAAATTAAGCAAAAAAAAAAGAAAGAAAGAAAGAAAGAAAGAAAGGAAGGAAGGAAGAAAGAAAGAAAGAAAGAAAACTGATGATGCTTTTTACTTCTGGAAGATAATGTAATGAATTAACAACAACTGTATAAAGTGTATTTGTATTACTTGTGTAGTGGTTTGAATGAGAAACATTTTCCGCAGGCTCATGTTTTTAAACATCTGATTTTCAGTTGTTGTTGCTGTTTCATAGATCTTGTAGGAGGTGAAGCCTTGTATGTCACAGAGGATAGGCTTTGGTTGCTATGTATTTCCTACAATTTGTAAAAAAAAATGATTTATTTTTATAAATAAAATTATTTCTGGTAGGTTTTTGTTCATGGTATGACAGCAATAGAAAAGAAACTAATATGTCTTGTTTCTTAGTAGCTTCTTCAAGATCCTATATCACTACTATGTTATAAATGCTTTCCTATTATAGCCAGTTTCTTAACCTTGTAACACTAACCAGAAAGACTAACCACAATGTCAGTAGTAAAAAATATTAAACTTCCCAAGACATTATGAAGACTCTTTCAAGATGATATTCATGTTCTTACCAGACTGATAATACAAGCTTTCCTAGGTCCAAAGATTGCTGTTGTTGTTTTGGAAGACACTTGCAGAAGTGAAGCAAAGGCCCTGATACACTAAACGTAACATCTGCTTTACTAACGGCCTTTCCTAATCACACTGCTACTTCACAATTTAAGTCAAAGCTACATCCTTAGAAATCTACCAATTCCTCAAGTCATTTTCAGAGGCTTAGTACACAACAGATTCTACCTTACTGTTACAATATATTTTTAATGTATACACACACACACACACACACACACACACACACACACACACACAAGTAGAAATCTCTGTTCTCTAGTGGACATTAATTTGAGACTATATATCTAACACCCCTGGCCCAAGTCATTTAATATTTATATTTAAGTAAAATATATATATATGTGAATGAGAGAATAGATATGTAAATGTATGCACTCATAAAACAGGTCTGCTTTGTTGGAATAAGATGGTGATACCCAGTATTGCTCTAATTCACCTTTTTGAGAAATTAACTAAATATTGAAATCCACACCATTTTTCTTTGTTAACATAGGGTGTCAGCTAGGAGGAGTAGCACTGGGGAAGTTAGACTCTAGCCCCTTTCCTCCTGCTAAAAAGAGGTTACAGACCAACAGTTTGGGAGAAGATCTTCATATCAGTAACTGATTGCCTGTTCAACAGAGTTCCAGGTTAGTCAGAAAACACAATGTTTTTCTCCTATTTGGAAAATCTTAAAAGGCCAATTAAATTCTCAGCATTAATCTGAATTGCTATTGTGGCCTCTTCTGAGTCAGCACAGATATGATCAACAGAGTATCAGGGAGGCTTGGAAGCCATGTCCCTCTCTTTCGCTGTGTTTGATAGAAGTGACAGTCCAGTTTACTGTTATGGAGGAATACACAGAGCTAGTCACAAAATGGTAGAGCAGAATACTCTCCAGGTCCTAGTAGAACATTGCCAAACTCATGGTTTTATAAATACTATTATGTCCTTCTTTTCTCCATGGCTATGAAGACCCTACATAGAACCTCTTAAGAGAAAATTCAAGAGATATTGTTGTCTGTCTCTGGTCTCTTAGAGGCAGTGATCAATGGTGCTGAGAACACTAAGGGAATGAGAGGTGTTATTTTGCTAACCAGCCTTTATATCCATGCCTCAAATAGACATGAGGAAACAGATCATGCATCTCTACCTCTTTTTCTTTCTTTTTTTTAACTATGTTCACAGCATCTTTATTTATAATTGTCAGAATCTGAAAACAACCTAAATGTCTCTCAACCAAGAAATGGATAAAAAAGTTTCTACAAGTACACAATGGAGTATCACATAGTTATAAAAAAAAGATATGTACTGATTCATAAGTAGATATTAGCTATAAAATAAAGGAAAAGTAGGCTACAGTCCACAGATTCAGAGATATTAGGAAACAATCAGAGTTAATCAGGAGATGCCTAGATCTCCCTGGGATCTAGGGAAGTTTGTTGAGGACTGAGGGTGGATGAAAATGGGAACAGGAATAATCAGGTTTCCAGGGTGAACATTGGAAAGAGGAGACATTTCCAGGTAAGGTGAATACCTGGAGAGAGGAAATCTCCCAACTATCTACATGGATGACACCAGCTAAGACTCTTAGCAATAGTGGATAAGTAGCCTGAACTGGCCATTTCCTGGACCAGATGGGTGCATGGTCCAATTGTAATCATACAGGCATCATCTACCAACTGATGGTAACAGATGAAGGCCCACAGACAAACAATGGATTGTAGAAGGCAAAGAGGACAAGTACACTAGAAGATAACTTGTAAAATTAATTTACATGGGCTCATAGAGACTCACAGAGTCTTGTGGGACTCCTAACAGTGGGAGCTGGGACTGTCTCTGACTCTTTTGCTGGTTTTTGGGGTTCTACTTCTCAAACTAGGTAGCCTTGCCCAGTCTTTATTTTTCTATTTTCCTTTTTTTTAATTATGAATAAAGAAGACACATTTTCTGTCTCTGTATATCTTTAATCAAGGTCCCTTCCCCCTCCCACCAGATCAGGTCATTCTTTCATCGCCACATCTCCATCCACATCTCCCTATTCCCCCCACCACCGGCAGGTGATCCCAAGGTCTTAATATTGCTTAGTTCAGCCCCACTCCTGGCAAATCCACTTTTCTCTCCCCAACATCAAACTGAGTCAGGTGTTCCTCTAGGGGGAGTGGGATCCAAGGGGTCAGTCCAAGGTGTTTCCAACCCCAAGCTGTTCAGTGGTTGTGGTTTTCAGCTTGGGCATGCTTTGCTTTTTTCTTTTTTTTTTTATTTATCAAGAAAAACAGTAAATTGAATTTAAAATGCTGATAAGTTAACAATAACTATAAAGAAAATAAAAATCATAAGCATGACTTATCAAGGGTGATAATGCAAATAATTTGCTACACATAAAATTAGTTTGTGTTCAGCTTTCCTTCTGGGTTTTTTTTTTTTTCTATCCCTGTATATCCCCATTCAGGGTCCCTTCCCCCTCCAGCCACATCAGGTCATTTTTTCTTCTCCATAACTCCCCATCCCCTCCCTGGGCAGGCTGCAGACCGTCCCACGGTTCCACTGATCCAAAAGTGATTAGTTCAGTCTCCACTCCTGGCAGATCCCGTTTTCTCCCCCCTCCCTCAAGAGTGAGTCAAGTGTTCCTCTAGGGGGAGTGGGATCCAAGGAGTCAGTCCAGGGTGTTTCTGATCCCAAGCTGTTCAGTGGTTGTGGTTTGCAGCTTGGGCATGCTTTGCTTTTTTTCTATTTTGTTTAGAGTCCACTAATGAGTAAGTACATCCCCTGCTTATCTTTCTGGGTTTGTGATACCTCGCTCAGGAGGATATTTTCCAAGTCCATCCATTTGCCTGCAAATTTTAAGATATCATTTTTTCTTACTGCTGACTAGTACTCCATTGTGTAGATGTACCACAGTTTGTTAATCCATTCTTCAGTTGAGGATCAACTAGGTTGTTTCCAGGTTCTTGCTATTACAAATAATGCTGCTATGAACATAGCTGAGCTAATGCCTTTGGAGTACAACTGTGCTTCTTTATGGTATACACCCAGAAGTGGTATTGCAGGGTCCTTGGGGAGATTGATTGTCAATTTTCTGAGAAACCGCCATACTGCATTCCAGAGTGACTGAACAAGCTTACACTCCCACCAACAATGGAGGAGTGTTCCCCTTACTCCACACCATCTCCAGCATAGCCTGTCATCTGTGTCTTTGATCTTAGCCAATCTGACAGGTGTCAGGTGGCATCTCAAAGTTGTTTTGATTTGCATTTCTCCGATGGCTAAAGATGATGAGCACTTTTTAAAAATGCCTTTCAACCATTTGTAATTCTTCTGCTGAGAATTCCCTTTTTAGTTCTGAACCCCATTTCTTGATTGGATTATTCAAGGTTTTGGGCTCTAGAATCTTGAGAGTTCTTTATATATCTTAAGAGATCAATATTCTATCACTTGTAGGGTTGGTGAAAATCTTTTCCCATTCTGTAGGTTGTAGTTTTGTCCTATTGACAGTGCCCTTGGCTTTACAGAAGCTTCTCAGCTTCAGGAGATCCTACTTATTGATTGTTGATCTAAGTGTCTGTGCCACTGGTGTTATATTTAGGAAGTGGTTGCCTGTGCCAATTCGTAGAAGTGTATTTCCCACTTTCTTTTCTATCAAGTTTAAAGTGGCTGTGTTTATGTTGAGATCTTTCATCCACTTGAATTTCAGTTTTGTGCAGGGTGATAGGCTTGGATCTATTTGCATTTTTCTACACACTTCCATCCAGCTATGCCAACACCATTTGTTAAGTACACTATCTTTTTTTCATTGAATATTTTGGTCCTCTTTGTTGAAGATCAGGTGTTCATCTACCTCTTTTTCTGAGAGTAGATACAAGAATCTATAATTACCACAATTCCCCTTTCTGTCTCAAATCCATGGTTTAAATAAGAAAATAGTCATCTCAGAGAAGCATAACTTGGGGGTTAGCATCCAGAAAAAATCAATTGTCACCAAGGAAACCTCCAACCAATGGCTTCTGGGTCCTTTATCTGGATAACTTAAAGAATAAAATTCAGAGACAATGGGAGGATGCATTTAAAAAGGAGTTTTATTATAAGTTTAAATAAAGATTCATAAATTCTGCTTGGATGCAGTTAGTAAAAAAAGACATTTCAATCTCCAAAGTAAGAAAAGACAGAGATATGACAATCAAAAAACACAAGTTTTCTCCAACAACTCAAAGGATTCGGGTCACAAGATAAATGGCTGGTCCAAAATGAAAATAATAGTAGGCCAGGACCCTGGTCCTTGCCTTCCTAGAAAAACATTCCTAACATAATGTATGCGTTTTGACTGACAAGAAACAGCTATCTTGGCATAACCACCAGGATTGTCACAAAGTAATCCTGGTTGACTTTTCCTTCATTTTGTTCTAGCATACTATGACTAGAAAAACCAATAGAATGGAATCTTACAGTCTGCCTCCAGCACCAGAAATGTATTAGACTGACAATGGTTAAAGATAAACTAGGAACATTTCAGCTTAAATAAATTTGCTTTTGTCTTAATATATATGCCCCCTTTTCTCTGATCAAAATAGATATCCTTTTGTTTTCAGGACTCTGCTTCTGTTAGGGACTCCCTGAAGACATTTTACCCTTGGAAATCCTGGATCCACCTGTCTCTTTCTGGAGACATGGCGGTTATTGTCCTTAGTGGGCTGGGAAAATTCCTGCTTACTGGAGAAGAATAAGAAAGGGTTCTCTTCCATTTAGGAATGGGCAGTCTATCAGCTGAGAACACAAAGCAACACTTGAGAAGTCCATGGGAAAAGTCACCAAGTCTATGTCAGAACCTTAGCTATCATCACTACCTTGCTAATGGTCTAGCAAGTCACATGTAGACAAGAATAAAAATGACCTTTCATTTGGGAAAAGACAAAACCTTAGGATGGACAACAAATCAGCCACAGCCATAAGTGGGGACAATGGAGTGGTGCTCACTCCAGAGAGTAACATAAAGGGGCTTTTGCTACTATTGGAAATTTCCTATTTCTTGGTTGAGCTGGCAAATATGTTATTCTATGCTTTTGTCCAAGTTCAAAAAGCCTATGTAGCAAAAAAATGGATTTTGCATATATGAATAATTTTCTACAGGGACTGAATATGCAAACAGATAGGGTGACTACATGTATAAATGTAGAATTATGGCCCACAACCTGTAGCAAGCCACCTTGGAAACCACTGTTATCCACAATAAACAACATGGGAAGTTGGCCTGGCAAAAGTCAGATCAACCACCCAACCATCGCTCATGATAATCTAGGGAACTTAGCAATGACATCAGCAACTATCACTCAAAAGTAGACAAGACTTAGTAAAATAACTGATAGATTTAATTTTTATTCAGAGTAAGGCAAATAGATGGTGATTCTCAGCCACATAGGGTACCAGCTTCCAGTTATCCAGCCTTCAGCATCCTCCTGCCAACAGCCTCCAATGCAGCTGTGCCAAATGCTCAACCATTTCCTCACTCTAATGCTTTCTGTTCTTCTGTCCATCTTTGACAATGACTGATTTCCCAATTGTCATAAGCTCAGAAAGACTATCCTTTGTTTTTCCTTTCTGGTTAGTCTTTCTTTCTTTCTAGAAAATTCTATGTATTATTGCTAGAAATATATTCATAGTTTTCTCCTAACTCAGTGGAATCACCAGCATCCTAGCTTCTGCATCTACTTAGAAGCCAACTTGCCTGTTGGGGAAGAAAAATTCTAAAAGAAAAATAACCCGAAATCACATTTACCAGGAAATATTCTGACTAGACATTAAGAATGACATACTGTTTATGGCTGAGACAAACTGAGCTTCTTTTGCAGAATGAGGATTAAAAACTTTTAAATTATTTCAGTGCACTCTCATATTGATTATCCAAATCCCCCTGTGTTGCAATTCATGTGCTGCTTGGATAAAGAGATAATGCAAAATTATTAATGTGATTTTGCCATAAATAATTAACTTCATCCTGGGAAAAACTAGGAAAGTCAATTAAAAAAGACTTCCAATAGTAATTGATATTTATCTCTTCTGTCTTTATAACTATTAAAAGCTGCTCATAACACTTATTACTGTCACTAGGTGAAAGAATATGTAATTCATCATAATATCAGATGATTTATATATAGATTGTGAAGGGGGCATCTCTCCTTGTTTGCCATTCATAAAATGGTAAGCTTTCAATAAATCACTCTGCAAAGATTTTCATTCAAGTACCATCTCATGTTTCAGCAAGAGGAAAGGGGCCCTGATATCATGATTATAAATCAAACCCTCATTGACATGGCTGAGTCCATATACTATTCATTAATAAATTTCAGATATGAGTTAACATTCTATGTCTCCTTAGTTTTTTTTTCTATTCAAGGAATGCCAACATGTGTATTCATGAGAAGCATAGGCTTTCTAAGCCTTTACTGATGTCAGAGCACAAACTGCTAGTTTTACTGCCAATAAACCATATTTATTTTTTGTCCTCTTTTGACCATAAATGCTCACCCTGTAGGAGCCTGGAGTCCTCACAGGTTGTCTCACAAGTGCTCTGGGATGAGATTGACCTATTAACTCAAGGTGCCATGCCCTCAAATGCATCTCTGTCTTCTGCCCATAATGACACTAGAGAGAATCTCAAGGCTACTCTGAAAGTAGAATCTATCATTGGTACCAACACACATGCAAAGGGCAATTCATGTAATCCTGGGTCCTTTCCCTGACTGTGATTCATATCATATACTATGTTTTTAGTGTGTTTCTTTCAAAATCCATGTGTTAAAGTTCTATATCCAATTTTAAAGTATTTATTTAGAGCATTAGTGAACATTGGCTGCCAAAGACATCCACTACTAGCATAGCAAATTTTACTCTTTATTTGGATTGTTAAAAGAACAGCTGTTTTTAGGCTATATATGTAGTGTCCTGAGACTTGAAAGGATTTCAAATGAAACATCTGACAGGAGCCTTGCCATACATCTACCACATAAAAATAAAATGAAAAGATGTAGTATTTTGTCAAATACAACCAAGGAAACTGAGACTTACAGATGTTAAATAAGTGGCCTGAAACCACAGAGGAAATCTGAGTCTAAGTGAGACCTTGTCTGTCAGTAGAACACTTTGCTGCATATGTTATAAAATCCCTGTCAACAGAAGAGTACAGATGATGGAGAAAAGCATTAAAATGAGCCAATACCTCAGAACTTACATTCTCATCTGTTTCCCATTTTGCCTATCACAAGGGTGTATTTAGACTTTCCATGTGAGGAACAAGTAATGTGACAAACTTTTGTGTGAGAAACTTAATTCTTAGAAAGCCTAGCTAAAAGCAAGAACATGAAGGTAATATCTATTCAGGGTCTAGAGTAAGAAGTTGACTGAAATATGTCTATTTCTTTATATAAACAGAAAATTCTTAATGGAGGGGCTTCAGTACTCTTACAAATCATATACAGTCCTCAGTAAAATAATTTTTCCAAAGCATTCTTTACATTCTAAGTTGCCAGATTATCATACTGGTTTTTTATCTTAATCAAATTTTAGATTTTCCTACTTCCACTATCAATCCTAATACACATAATCTCAATGTAAATTAAACAAACTGCATTTCTACTTCACATGTTGATATCCCTTAGCAATTACACCAAGGGCACTACATGGTCATAAATTAAATCCTAAAGCTCTATATACTAAGAGGCCAGGTTTATATTCTGGCTTTTTTTTTTTTTTAGCATAGAAAATGAATTTCCTTTTGTAGGCTTTGGTTTTCTCTTCCATTTACAAAGAGAATTGGAAGAGTCCATCTCAAAACTGTTGCAATTCAAAGAGGATAGAACCAGCTTAGAAATGTTTAATGAAATTGTTAGTAAATATTCTACTAGGTATCAGAGGAACTAATTTAGCAGTACTCATGAAAAATTTGCCTTACAAGGCAGGACAAAGACTCTGAAAGACTGGATTGTTTACCATTCCTTAGTTAAGGGGCATCTTGGTTGTTTCCAGGTTCTTGCTATTACAAATAATGCTGCTATGAACATAGTTGAGCTAATGCCTTTGGAGTGTGAATGTGCATCTTTAGGGTATATGTTTAATAGTGATAATGCTGGATTCTTAAGGAGAGTGATCCCCAGTTTTCTGAGAAACGTCCGTAATGCATTCCAGAGTGGCTAAACAAGTTTACACTCCCACCAACAATGGAGGTATGTTCCCCTCACTCCGCATCCTTTCCAGCATAGGCTGCCATTTGTGCTTTTTATCTTAGCCATTCTGACAGGTGTAAGGTGGTATCTCAAAGTTGTTTTGATTTGCATTCCTCTGATGGCTAAAGAAGTTGAGCATTTTTTTAAGTGCTTTTCAGCCATTTGCAATTCTGTTGAGAATTCCCTTTTTAGTTCTGATCCCCATGTTTTGATTGGGTTATTCAGGGTTTTGAGCTCTAGTTTCTTGAGTTCTCTATATATTTTAGAGATCAGTCAGTTCTCTGAACTTGTAGGGTTGGTAAAAATCTTTTCCCATTCTGTAGGCTGTCCTTTTGTTTTAATGACTGTGTCCTTGATCTTTCAGAAACATCTCAGTTTCAGGGGATCTCACTTATTGATTGCTGCTCTTATTGTCTGTGCTATTGGTGTTATATTTAGGAAGTGGTCACCTGTGTCAATATGTTGGAGGGTATTTCCCACTTTCTTTTCTATCAAGTTCAGTGTAGATGGTTTTATGTAGAGGTCTTTGATCCACTTTGATTTAAGTTTTGTGTAGGGTGATAGGCTTGCATGTATTTGCATTTTTCTACACATTTCCATCCAGCTATGCCAACACCATTTGTTAAAGATACTATCTTTTTTACATTGAATATTTTTGACCTCTTTGTCAAAACTCAGGAGTTCATAGGTATGTGGGTTAATGTTGGGGTCTTCAATTCCATTGATCCACAAGTATGTTTTTATGCCAGTACCAGGCTGTTCTTTAATACTGTAACTCTATAGTATAACTTGAAGTCAGGGATGGTGATGCCTCCTGAGGTTCTTTTGCTGAGCAAAACTGTTTTGGCAATCCTGGCTTTCTTGTTATTCCAAATGAAACTTACTATTGTTTTTTCAAGGTCTGTAAAAAATTGTGTATCAATGAGTAATTCCATTTGAACACTTAAATAAATAATAACCCTTAAAAAAAAGAAAAAGAAAGTGACCCTTGGAACAATTATCACTATTATCCATTTTTCTCCACTGTAACAGACATTACTCAGCTCTCTTTGCATGAGGATTAAATGTGCAAGTGCTAATGGACAGGCCATGCCAGCCCAGGGCCTCCACACAGTGCCTCCTGAGCAGAGCACAAGTGAGATCATGAACAAAAGAAAACTGGGAGTGGTGGTACTTGACATGTGCACCATCTGTATGTTGATCTCTTGAACAAACATAGACTGGTACTCATGCCTGGTGTCTATAACCTCACCCCTGCAGGAGGCAACAGAGCAGGGCTGTGGTCTGAAGAAAGGACTGTTTAGGATAAACAAGGGCACAGCAAGAGTCTAGGGAGTGGGTTCCACACTCAAAGAACATAGCCTGCCAACTCAGATGCTCCAGCATTTCTTTGCCATCAGGCAGGAGGATGGAGAGGGGAGCACAGGAAAGGGGAACAAACTTAATCCTCATAAAATAAAATAAATAAAAAAGTAAAAAAAAAATCTGTTGGAATTTTGATGGTAAATGCATTGAATCTGTAGATTGCTTTTGGTAAGATTGCCATTTGTATTATGTTGATCCTACCTAGCCAGGAACATGGAAGATCTTTACATTTTCTGATATCCTCTTCAGTATCTTTTTTTGGTGATTTAAAGTTTTTGTCAAACATATCTCTTACTTCTTTGGTTATAGTTACATCAAGGTATTTAATGCTATTTGCAGCTATTATAAAGGGTAATGTTTTCCTTATTTCTTTTTCAGCCATTTTGTCTTTAGTGTATAGGAGGACTACTTTTTTTTTTTTAATTAATCTTGTATCCTGTACATTGCTGAAGGTGTTTATCAGCTGAAGAAGTTCCCTGGTAGAATTTTGTGGGTCACTTATGTATACAATCATATCAACTGCAAATAGAGATAGCTTCACTTCTTCTTTTCCAATTTGTATCCCCTTAATCTCCTTTTGTTCTCTTAATGCTTTAGCTAAAACTTCGAGAACTATATTGATTAGATAAGAGGAGAGGAGACAGCCTTGTCTAGTTCCTGATTTTAGGGAGATTGCTTTGAGTTTCTCTCCATTTAGTTTGATGTTGGTCATCAGCTTGTTGTAAATCGTCTATATTGTACTTAGGAATTTTCCCTGTATTCCTGGTCTCTCCAGGACTTTTATCATAAATGAGTGTTGGCATTTATCAAAGACATTTTTGGCATCTAAGGAGATGGCCATACCACCCTGAACACACCTGATCTCATCTGAAATTCATCTTTATTAAAAAGTTACAATACTTAAAACATATTGAAATATTTTTAAAGATTGAAGTAATGTCACCAAGCAGGAATCCAGCATTTGGGAATTAAAAGAAATATAATAAAGACATCAAGACTGGTCTAGGCTACATAGTGAGTTTCAGGCCATCTCAGATTACATGAGATAAATATATATATATGTATATATATATATTATTTGGGATTTTATGTTACATTTTTACATTTATTTTAAATCTGTAACACCAGGTAAACATGACAGCTCTGCAGTTTGTCATCTATATGATAGAGTTAACCTTGTCTACTTAATTGTGTGGTTAAAATGAAATGATTGTATGTATAATGCACTTAGTGCAACTCCTGACATTAGACACAAACATATTACAATATGCTCATCATTTTTACTAAAGAGTTAACAGTAGAACAGAGAATTAAATTTGGGCTGAATTTCTATAAACTCTTATATTTTCGGTTTTAGAGTTTAATGGCTGAGCCATCTCTCCAGCCCAGGACCAAGTTTCTAAAATGTCTAAATTATAGGAATTTGAAACTACTAATGATCAGCAAGAGATCTTACCATATCATATTTCCTACATTCTGTCACCAGGTTTTTCATCTGAGCTACATGCCTTCTTTCTTGAGTTAACCCTTTCCTTCCCATCTCCTCTTCCTGGAAGGCACAGTTACTCCTTGATATGGGTAATCTTGAAATTCATAATTTTAAAACTTCTGTATCCAGAACTGTGGATATTCACATTGGATTTCATGTCACCTGCTCTCTGAAGTGTTCGGACTTGACAGATACCAAAGAGATGAGATGGCATGGCCTCGGGAACAAACTAATATAAATCTTCTTAACATGTATTATCTGATCATACTACAGCAAGAGCTGCATTAATAGAAGCTGTACTAACAGATTTGATCCTTACCAAACATCCAGTTAAGTGAAGTGGGGTGGCACCTCGAAGCTCATTCCTTTCAGAGGAACACCTAACCCAGTCCTGATATTAGGATGAGGAAATTGGACTTGTCTGGAGTGGATATGCCACACTGAGCTAACCCATCTAAGGACGTCTTGCCCTTTTGGGGGAGAAGTTGGGGAGGGGAGAGGCTGAAGAGTGACTGAGAGGGAATGGGAAGAGGGAGGGGGAGCAATGAGATATGTGGATGAAAAAAGGAAAACTGAGGCACAGAATCTATATGGAACTTCAATCTGTTCAATCATATCATGAAATATCAGGGCCTTCAGAACAACTCTTACATTTAAAAGAAAAAAGAGAGCAAATTGATTATCCTCCTTTAAAAACCATGCTGTCAAGGACTCAGTGGAAAACTTAGTCAAGTGGCACTATTTAAAAATCACTTTGCATACCAACATGAAGACCATAAACCAACCTCCAGCATCTAAGTGCAGCCTTAATCTCAACACTTCCACAAGGCTTTCTACTTCATTAATCTCTTCATGGAATTATTTATAACATTTATAAATTATATTAAGATTATGTTGTAAAATATTTATATTGTAAAATCTATTAAAATTATAAATCTTTATAATATGTAATAAGCTTTCTAGCAGCTGACTCATTTTCTTGTTTATGACAAAATAATGAAAATTAATCACCTCCTCCTAAATGTGCTTTTTCAACTGAGTGCAGTTAGTCAATGTTTAGAGTTTCCTTAAATCCCCCCCATTGAGACCTTATTACATCTTCAGATAAGGTTAATATCAAACTAACTCCTGGAGCCAGGCATTGTGGATTATGCCTATAACCCCAGGGTTTGGGAGACAGAGACAGGTATATTTCATAGCTGGCTTGTGATAAGCAATGAATTCTCAGACAAACTAAGCTACAGAGTAAGGGTCTACCTCAAAAACCAAACTTAAAGAACAAGAAAAAAATACTTCTAACTTCTACTTTTAGTTTTAAGCCAGACACTTTGCACTGGTCTCTTAGCTTACCGTTCCAACATAATTAAAGTCCTGGAGAATGAGAATATAATATTAAAGCACTGTGTTCTCTATGGTGTTCCTAAACTAAAGCACAATTGTTTCCTAATTCTGATGAGAAAAACATTTAGAAATCTATAATTTAGGGATCTTATCTTCACCTTATAGTAACAATTCAACAACTGATCCAATTCTTGCTAAATGTTGAAGAAAATTTGGGACAAACATATGTGTGATAATTAGTCATAGCAAGATTCTTGTGACAGAAAATAGGTGATATTTGTTCAGCTGAGCAAAACACTAAGTATCCCTTGCTAAATAATATGGCCATTCTACTGGATACACAAAGAAAAGGTACACTTCCAAGAGCCAGGTATGATAGTCTACTCTTGTAATATTAGCACTCAGAAGGTATAGACAGGAAGATCACAAGGTCAATGCTACACTGAGGTGCCTAATGAGATTTAGTGACAAAAAAAGACAAAGACAGCATAAGAAACATAGACAGCTTTACTATTTTCTTTGACTGATATATCTATTTGAGCTACTGAGTCTTCCACTTCAGAGATTCGATCTTCCATCTCTTGAACTCTGTTTGTTATGCTTGTATCTGTGGTTCTAGCTTTTTTCTTCAGGTTTTCTATTTCCATCTTTGCCTCCTTTTGTGCCTTTTTTATTGCTTCCATTTCAGCTTTTAGTTCCTGGCATGTTTCTTTCATAGATTTGTTCATCTCTTCCAGTTTTTTGTTTGTATTTTCTTCTATTTCTTTAAGGCTTTTTTTCATATCTTCTTTTAGAGCTTTGATGATCATGAAAAAGGAATTTTTGGTGTTGCTTCCTTCTGTTTCCTCTTCATTGCTCAGTTCAGGTCTTGTATTTGTAAGATCGCCACTCTCTTCTGGAGTTACCATGTTGTCCTTTGTATTATTATGTAATTTTTTGCACTGACGTTTGTCCATGGCTTCAGTGGTTCACGATTAGATGGCCCCTGGTCAGTTGTGGCACTCGGGTTTGTGTGCCTCCTGTCACCTCTCTAGTCAGGGTCTGAGTCTGTCCTTCAGAGACCCCTGTAGTTGTTGGTTTGCTCAGTTCGAGGTGGCGGTGGGGAGCCGTTCAAATTCCCTCAGCAGGAGCTGTGGGTATGGTGACTGGCAGAGTTTATCTGCCCCTGCTCCAGAGTGCCCTGGGACTCTGCAGACAGCACTTGGTCCAGGAAGCAGACCCGAAACCTATGGGAGCTCAACTCTCCCTCCCAGGCTGGGATATAGGTGCTTGGGCCTGGTGACCCCTCCTCACCTCTGGGTGTGGTGGTGGGTAGCCGGGCAAATTCCCTCAGCAGGAGCTGTGGGTATGGTGACCAGCAGAGTTTATCCGCCCCTGCTCCAGAGCTGAAAAACTGCTTTAAAGATGGCTGAAAGGCACTTGAAAAAGTGCTCATCATCTTTAGTCATAAGAGAAATGCAAATCAAAACAACTTTGAGATACCACCTAACACCTGTTAGATTGGCTAAGATAAAAGGCACAGATCACAGCCTATGCTGGAGAGGATGCAGAGCAAGGGGAACACTCCTCCATTGTTGGTGGGAGTGTAAGCTTGTTCAGTCACTTTGGAATGCAATATGGAGGTTTCTCAGAAAATTGAGAATCAATCTCCCCAAGGACCCAGCAATACCACTTCTGGGTGTATACCCCAAAGAGGTACATTCACACTCTAAAGGTATTAGCTCAACTATGTTCATAGCAGCATTATTTGTAATAGCAAGAACCTGGAAACAACCTAGATGTCCCTCAACTGAAGAATGAATTAACAAAGTGTGGTACATCTACACAATGGAATACTATTCAGCAGTAAGAAAAAATGATATCCTAAAATTCGCACGCAAATGGATGGATTTGGAGAATATCCTCCTGAGCGAAGTATCACAAACTCAGAGAGATAAGCAGAGGATGTACTCACTCACTAGTGGTCTCTAAACAAACAAACAAGAAAAAAAGGCCAAACATGCCCCAGCGGCAAACCACAACCACTGAACAGCTTGGGATCAGAAACACTCTGGACTGACCCTTCAAACCCCACTCCAACTATAGGAACACCAGACTCACTCTTGAGGGAGGGGGGACAAAACTGGATTTGGTCAGGAGTGGAGACTGATCCAAGCATTATTGGGTCAGTGGGACCATAGGACTGTCTGCTCCCTGCCCAGAGAAGGGATAGGGAGTAGCAGAGAAGAAAAATGACCAGCTGTGGTGGGAGGGGGAAGGGACCTTGAATAAGGATATACAGGGATGGAAAAAAAATTCAGAGGGAAAGCTGAACACAAAGTAAATATATGTGTAGCAATCTTATTTGCATTACCACCCTTGATAAGCCATGCTTATGATTCTTATCCTCTTTATAGTTATTGTTAACTCTTCCGCATTTTAAATTCTTTTTACTGTTTTTTTGATAAATACAAGATAAAGAAGGAAAAAAAAAAGAAACATTGACAGACAGAAGGATGGACACACACACACACACACACAGAGAGAGAGAGAGAGAGAGAGAGAGAGAGAGAGAGAAGCTTTTTGCCTTATGGATTCATATTCATGATTTTTTTAAAAAATACAGAACTAAAATATTTTGCTTAATGTCTTAGATATGTTTCTATTGCTATGATAAGATGCATGGTGAATTCAACTTACAAAAGAAAGTGATAAATTTGAGTTTCTGGATTAAAAGGTATAGAGTTCATGATGATAGAATAAAGACATGGTGGTAGAAACATCTGAGATCTTACATCTTAGTCCTAAAGTGGAGGCAGAGAGAAAGAAAGGGAGACTGAGAATAGTCCAAATATTCTAAAACCTCAAAGCCTTCCCCCAGTGATGTACATCCTCCTAAAGGCCACACCACCTAATACTTACAGTTTCATCCACATGAGAGAATGGGATGGTTAAGTGAGGAGAACAACAGAGAACAGGGAGAACAATTATAGAAGGAAGGAGCTATTGTAAGGGTTAGAGAGAAACCTGGTGCTAGGGAAACACCCAAGAACCCACAAATGAGTCCAGCTAGGACTCCAAGCAATAGTGGAGAGGGTGCCTAAACTGGCTTTCCTCTATTATCATATGAATGACCACTCCAATTGTTATAGGAATTACGTCCAGCTACTACTGATAGAAGCAGATGGAGAACTCCATAGGTAAACAAACACTGGGTCAAGCTACTGGTGCAGCTGAAGAGAGGAAGGAGAGATTACATGAGCAAAATAATCAGGATCATCATGAGGAGACTCAAAGAGTAGGCTATCCTGTGCATTTGTGAACTCACAGGCTCCAAAATGACAGCTGACCAACCTTCATGGAATGGATATAATTCCTCTGAATATAGATGACAATCAAACAGTGTGGGCAGTTTGTGGAGCCTCTTGCAGTTGGACCAGAGTTTATTCCTAGTACATGAACTGGTTTCTTGGAGCCCATTCCCTACAGAGGAATACCTTTCTCACCCTTGATACTAGGGGGAGGGACTTGGGTCTACTTCAACAGAATATACCAGACCAAATTGGTTTACCTTGAGATTCCTTGTCCTCTGGAAAATGGATGGGAGAAGGAGTTTGGGGGAGGCTGAGGAAGGAATGGGAGGTGTGGGGGAAGGAACAGTGATGAATATGAAAATTTTTTTAAATTAAAAAAATTAATAAAAAAGAAAGTTTAGTTAGATAGGTGCGTGCCTGGAAGACACTACTCCATTTCCTCCATGTTGAATTGAGCTTCTTTAAATCATTTCATCTCTTTTTAGCACACGCCTTCACTTCAATGGTAAATTTCTTCATGCTCTCTGTCTCTTCAAATTTTACAGTTTTTAGTTCTTTTTGCCTTGTTTGCCTCTTTTTAATGTATACCTGTAAAATAATTATTAATAATCACACTGTAGAGGCAATGCTGTCTTAAAATCTTTAATACTTCTCAGTTTTGCCTCATGCAAATTTTTAGGACCAGACTAGAAAGCAGCCACCTTCTTCACCTCTTGAGCTAATTTTCCACAGCCCACATTGCTCTCAACACTTTTGTCCTTCAAGCCCCTACAAGGATGGTTATTAAACTCCACTTACAGTTTGTTTTTCTAGTCCAAAACTCATGGTATCTTAAACATGACATCCATTTCAAAGGATTTCCACACTGGTATACATAAGCTACCTGTCATTGACATAGTAACCATTTGGCCAAAATGATTGACTGTCATGGGATCACAGTGGACATGTTCAAGGAACAGGCAGCATTGAGACAAAAACACATGTTAATATGTTAACTCTAGTGCTATGAGACAAGGGTGAAAGGAGCAAGTGTGTGTGTGGGGGAGTGACAGTATGTATATAGTTTGATAATGTTGTATTCTGAGTTGTGGTTAGTCCTGAAGTATCTAAAAGTGTTCAGAAAACTGTCCTCAATTTAGTGATGTTGGAGAATGGGACTCTTAAAAGGTGAGGTCTTCCTTTGGATCCCACGCCACCTAGAGGAACACCTGACTCACTCTTGAGGGAGAGGGGAAAGAACTGGATTTGGCCAGAGGTGGAGACTGATCTAAGCATTAATGGGTCAGTGGGACCATAGGACTGTATGCTCCCTGCCCAGGGAGGGGATGGGGAGTTGCAGAGGAAAAAAAAAAAAAAAAAGTGACCAGATGTGTTGG